>CAUYRT010062106.1:0-25940 GCA_963574885.1 Lepilemur ruficaudatus | reverse complement strand
AAGAAACAAATCTTTGTTTGTCCCCCTCCTTAACCTCTGCTTTTCCCTGAGGTTAGTATTGTGAGTCACATATCTTGTTTAGTTTTTTTCATAACTGGAAGACTGTGTGACTAACTGGGTTGTGTTTTTTCCTTAAACCTGCAGTATTTCTGGCTGGACATTTCTCTAAATGTTGAAAGCAATGTTCTCTGAAGCTGCAAACTTCAAAGCTCAAGGAGATCAATGTGTGGACGTAACGGAACCAACACGAGACCTAAGCTGTAACAGAGAAGTCTCCAACAACCTGCAATTTACCTGAGCCCTGTGATCCCGGAACAGCAGCAAAGGGTGGGACACCCCTCTGTCCTTCGTGTCCTGTTCACCCCCGACAGGGCTACACACAGACCCCCCGATTCCCACTCTCCGCCTTCTCAGCGGGGAGCTGAACCGCATGTCCTAACCCCTGGCCCACCCAGCCTAAACCAGGACGCGCCTCCCGAAGAGCCTCTCCCCCAAAACAGGCTGACTTCAGGGTATAAAACGTTCTGTCACCTCTCGTCTGATCACACCTCCCCTTCCCCTCGCGTCCCCACGCCCGGTCCTTTCCAGTCCGTTCGCTCTTCTCTCCAAGAGAAAACCCAGACGATGGGATCCACGCGGCCCGTGTATGCGCCTCCCCCACGGAGAGGGACCAGAACGGTCCGCAGAGCCTCACGTTTTGAACAGGTCGTCCGGGAGGGAACGCTGGGATCCACGGGGGAAATGATGGGAAGCGCCGAGAGAGACTCAGGAGAGGGTTCAGGGCAACACGCCCAGCCAGGGACTGAGAAGAGCTGGAGAAGCTCCCAGACGTGGGGGAAAAAATAAGAGAGAAGCCCCAGAGCTCCACGCTCCGGGACAGGTTTTTATGATCTTGGCCACAAGAGACCCCCACCCCCAAACCCACGCAGGTATCCAGCCTAAGGTAGGGAGCTGCCCACAGCGGGCACAGAGACGTTGCTCGGAAAGGGGATCCACGTGGGGTATCTCAGGCATCCGCGCCAGAGCAGCTCCAGCTACCCTAGTTACCGGGGACTGTGGGCGTGCCTGCAGCCCTCGCGCAGCTCCGAGAAGAGAAAGAGGAGCCCCAGGTGCTCCCGTGCACCCCTGGGAATGTCCCCACCCTGCTGCGGGCTGCTGTTGAAACTGAGACGTGAGCAGACAGCATTTTCCACAGTTTCTTGCCCATGCTGCTTGCCTGGGTGCGGCCCCACCCTTCTGGTCAGAGGCCCAAGGAGTCATTTAGTTTAACACTTGGTTGAGCCCTGCCCAGGATCCAAGTTGGGGCTGACATGGCTGTAGCTGCCGCCCAGCCAGGGAGAGAGGGGGAAAGCAGGCTTTCCAATACATACCTAAGTCAACAAACACCACCGGCGAGGGCTGCTGTGAGACTGAGTCTCCAGAGAACTGCACTCCCCACGGTTCCTGCCAGCACAGCCTGCCTGGGAAGGGCCCCACCCTCTCTGGTCACAAGTCTAAGGTACCGTGTTGGCAATTTAGAGCTGGGCTGTGCACTGCTCTCGGGGTGAGTTTCGGCTAATGCAACTGCAGAAGCTGCCCAGCTGAGAATGGACAGGGGAGTCCAAGTTCTCCTATACACGCTTAGGACAGTTCCCACCACCTGCTACAGGCTCCTGTAAGAAAGAGATGCAAGCAGACTGCACCACGCATGGTTTGTTGCCCATGTGGCTTACCTGAAAGGGGCCCCTTCCTCTTTGATTGTAAGCCCATGACCTTGTCACTGCAAGAGTTTAATGCTGGGTTATGTCCCACCCTTAGGCCACGTTTGAAATGATGTGGTTGCAGCTTCCACCTGGGCTCTAATAAGAAGGAACAGGAGAGACCAAGCTCTCCTAAGCACACCTAGGACAATACCCAGCACCCTGTTACGGGTAGCTGTGGGGCTGCAGACTGGTCTGCCCAATCCACTGTGGCTACGAGCACACAAACTCTAACCACTTGGGTCCCAGTGAGTGGCTCCACCACCACTACTGCCCCCTCCCACATCACGCCAGCTGCTCAGGGGCCTGAGAATCTGCCCACACACCCAGACCTCTGCTCCAACCACTAGCATCTGAGCAAACACTCCGGTCCTAATAATTGGCCCTCCAGGACACATTGACACCTCTCCTTGTGTAAGCTGCTTTGGCCCATAAATCAGCCACACTCATCCCACTTCTGCCATGATTGGGGCCCAAAGACTGGCTCAGCTGGCATTCAAATACCAAGCAAAACTTCACCACAGCCTCAACTACTAACTGTACCTGAAGCCACCAAGGAAATCACAGATACCACTGATGTTGTACACTGCCTAAGAAATCATACAAAGATTACACTACCACAGGTACTCCAAATCAAAGCCAAAGTGCCCTATTCAACCAATTACACACACACACACACACACACACACACACACACACTCTCTCTTTAAGGACAAACTTCTCCCCTTTGAAAGTGATTTCAAAAAACTGAAACAAATGACTGTTACACCAGATCTGTGGACATGCAGATCAATGGAACAGAATATAGAACACAGAAATAAAACCATATACCTACAACCAACTGATCTTCAACAAAGCAGACAACAACATACACTGAAGAAAGGACACAGTATTCAATAAATGGTGCTGGGAAAATTGGATAGCCATCTGCGTAAGAATTAAACTGGATTCCTATCTTTCCCCTTATACAAAAATTAACTCAGTGTGGATTAAAGACTTTAAATGTAACACTTGAAACCGTAAAAATCCTAGAAGAAAACCTAGGATAAACTCTTCTGCACATTCTAAGCAAGGATTTTATGATTTAGACCCCAAAACAAATGGAACAGAACAAAAATAGACAAATAGGACTTAATTAAAGTACAAGGCTTCTGCATAGCAAATTAAATAATCAAAAGAGTAAACAATCTATAGGATGGGAGAATATATTTGCAAACTACATATCCAACAAAGGACTAATACCCAGAACCTACAAGGAACTCAACTCAGCAGGAAAAAACAAGCAACCCCATCAAAAAGTGGACAAATAACATGAACGGGCACTTTTCAAAAGAATGTATGTAAACGCCAACAAACATGAAAAAATGCTCAACATCCCTAATCATCAGAGAAATGCAAATTAAAGTCACAATGAGATGCCAACTTACTCCAATTAAAATGACCGTTACTAAAAAGTCAAAAAACAATAGATGCTGCCATGGATGTGGTGAAAGGGAACACTTATTCACTGCTGGTGGGAATATAAATTGGTACAATCTCTATGGAGATCAGTATGAAGATTTTTCAAAGAACTCAAAGATACCTGAACTCGTATGTTTATCAGAGCACAACTCACAATGCAAAGATAGGGAATCAACCTAAGTTCCTATTAGCTGATGGGTTGATAAGGAAAATGTGTTATATTTGTACCATGGAGTACTACTCAGCCATAGGATAGAATGAAATAATGTCTTTTGCAGCAGCAACTTGGATGGAACTGGAGGCCATTGTCCTAACTGAAGTAACTTAGGAACAGAAAAATAAATACGACATGTTCTCACTTATAAGTTGAAACTGAACTACTGCTATGCAAGGACACACGTGATATAGTGGACCCTGGAGACCTACAAGGGGGATGGTGGGAGTGAGTAAGGAATGAAAACTTACCTGTGGGGTACAATGTGCACTACTTGGACGATGGGTACACTAAAAGCCCAGACTTCACCACTATGTGATATATACATGTAAGGGAATTCAATTTGTACCCCCTAAATCTATTAAAGGAAAAAAAAAAACTTTTTGCTTAATCCTTAAGATGCTTGCTGCCCACAAGATGACTATTCTTCCTATTACAGTGGCCCCTCCACCCCAATAATTCTATTAAGGTCTTTGCTCACTAAGTCTGCGTTTGCTTTTTCCTTGATCCTGTATATTCTGTTTCATTGATGTGATGCATAACTCCATAGACATCACGTTGTCTTGTATGGCGGCTGTAACATAACTCTGCAATTTGGTAGTGTGCTTCTTCCAACGTTTTTGTTCTTTTTCAAGATGGTTTTAGTTCTTCTAGTTTCTTTGCCTTTCTATATAAATTTTTTGAGTCCTCCTCCACACTTATGAAAAATCCTGCTGTGATTTTGATAGGAATTGTGTGAAATCTACAGAGCATTTTGGAGAGAATCCACAGTTTTCCATTAGAGTCTTCTAATCCTTAAACATCATGTGTTTAAAAATTTTTATCAGCATTTTTAGTTTGCAACCCACAGCTTCTGTATATGTCTGTTAAATGTATATCTACGTATTTTATTTGGGTGGGGGTCATTCTAAATGCCACTGGGTTTTAAATTTTGGTTTATAGTCGATTGATTGATAGAAATATAATTGATTGTATATTGATCCTATATTAGTTCTAAGAGTTTTGCTCTTGTTATTGTTATTGTTTTTCTTGGTATTTTTTACACAGACTCATTTTCGAGCAAGGCACATTTCATTCTTCTTTTCAATCTGCCGCCCTTTAATTTATTTTAGTGTCTATTGCACTGTTGTTTAGCATTTCAGTATTATGAGCAATAGCGTGGTGAAAATAGGCATCCTTGCTTGTTCCTGGTTTTAGGTGAAAAGTATTCAGTCTTTCACTACTAAATATGACATTAGCTGTTGGTTTTTTTTATAGATATTCTTTATCATGTTGAAGAAATTTCCTTTATTCCTAGATTAGGGAATGCAAAATATAGCCATAATGAGACCACATTTTATAATCTATAGAATGACTATAATTTTAAAAAAATGAAAATAATAAATTCTAGCAAGGAAGTGAAGGAACTAGAACCCTCATATATTGCTGGTGAGAGTGTAAAATAATGTAGCATTTGGAAGTTTCTTTAAAAACTTAAATGTGCACTTACTATATGACCTAGCAATTCTACCCTGGAATATTTACACAAGAGAAATGAAAAAAAAAGAGTTGTACAAGAATATTCATGATAGCATTATTTATAACAACCAAAATGTGGAGCTAATTCAGCTGGCCACCAACTGGTGCACGAATAAACACAATGTGGTATATCTCACCAATAAAAAGGAACCAACTGCTGATGTGTCAACGATGTGGCTGAACCTCAGAGATATTATGCTATATATAAGAAGCCAGACTAAAAGACTACACATTTTATTCTCTTTATATAAAATAATAACACAAAACCATAGAAACATGAAGTGGATTATTGGTTGCCTGAGGCTGGGAGTGCAGTGTGGTTACATTGTGAATGGTCAAGTAGGAAATCTCTGAGGTGAGGAAAGTGTTCTAAAGCTGGATTCGGTTGAAAATTGCCTAACTGTGTAAATTTTTTAAAAATCATTGAATGGTACATTATAATTGGTGGAATGTATGATACGTTGATTATAATTCAATAAAATTGTACAGGAATAAAGAGGTAGACCAAACAGTTCCTGAGATACCGCCCATCTTTCATATTCAAAATGTAATAACAACTGTAATTAATAATAAATACCTCATGAGGAGAAAATAAAGTCATCGAATGTTTTTCAACATTTTTAATGCCTCCAGCATGTTCCTACAGACCTGAGTTTTGGTGCATTTTGGTGCATCTCCAGAGACAGAAAGCAGCTAATACCTGTGGCCAGGTTTGAGATGTCCATATGGAATAGATGGATATGGAAAGTCCAGTGGTCAGGAGCCGGGAAACCAAGAGTAGCAGGGCCAGGACATTTGCCCCCTCAAGGTTAGGGCTTTGAGGAGATCCAGATGACATAAGCAGAGGTCAGAGGGATGGTATTGCTGGATTTGAAGGTAAGCAGGGGACAAAAACTACGGAATGTGGAAGGCCTGTAGACACTGGAATAAGCAAAGACATGGATTCTTCCCAAGAGCCTCCAGAAAGAATTCCACCTGCCAACACCTTGATCTTAGCCTGTGAGACCTATTTTGGATATCTGACATACAAGGCTGTAAGATAATACATTTGTGCTGTGTTAAGCCACTAAGTTTGCGCGATGTGTTGCAGCAATAGGAAACTAATGTGGCATCTATCTGGTCTATCTCCACTTAACGAGTTATTCATTATTGACTTATTTATTGATAAAACTATTTCCTTAGAAGGGCAGACCTGATTCTTATTGGCAAAATTGCTTTCTCTTGCATACAGAGACTAAATTTCAGCTATAATTAAAATATTTTGTAGTCAGGTCAACAATAACCAGTATAAGCTCACACGTGTTCTTATCTTAGTGTAGCAATGTCATAAACAAATTTGGAATCTTTTTGTTTTCTTTTTATTATCTCCCAAAGTCAATCACTGAATACAAAACCTTGGGCAATTCCCAACAACACAGACTTATGAGGATTGCTACTCAGCGGGTGACACCTGACCTGCTTCCCTACTGTATCGGCAGCACAATGATCCTCAGGATTGAGAGTGGCTGGTGAGTCATCGTATTTTACCCTCTCAGCTTACAAATATCCCTGATGAAACCGTGCCCAGCAGCAGATGCAACCTATGCAGCAGGGAACTGTCCCTGCGTTCTCCGCTCTGCAGCTTTTCCCGACACCAGTCTGGAGAAATAGCTGATGCCTTATTTGGGTTCCCATATACTTTATACATCCCACTATTATAGGAAATTTAATAATGTATAATAGTTATTGAATTATATTAATTTTAATCTGAAAGATGAATTAAGGGTAGGAATATCACCTAATTAATTTTTTGTATTTTTAGCACTGATCATAATACCCGATATATAATAGACTTAATATATATGTAGTGATATATAACTACTCAATAAAACTAAATATCACAAGGCAGTGATTTTCTTGAGACTTTCCCATGGTTTGTACATTTCAGTTCTAGCCTTACCTGAACAGAATCTATTGAAGTTACAACAGTGGAATGCAAGTAAAAAGCTATCACATTTGCTAACTTTGGCTGTGGTCAAACTATTGAGTCCACCTTTGGCTAAACTGTCACATCTGCAAAATAAAGATAATAATAGTACCTATCTTGTGTGCTCACTTTTAATACTATATAAGGCATTACATGTAAAATACTTGGCATAATGTCTAACATACAGTTTATCTTCAAAAAAAGCTAAAATCATAACAATTCTCCAAAATTAAATTTTTTACAGTTAATGATTATTGATATTGTTATACTTCTATTTTCTCAAATGGAAATACCAAAGGACAAATAAGACATATTACCTATAACCTTTTATATTAGATACTTAGCTGAAAACAACAGATATAAAATTTGAGTAATTTAACCTGCAGAGGAATGTATAGAAAGAACATTGGAAGAGCCTCTGGGAAATCTAGACGACAAGATTTGGAGGCTCCATAGAGAGAGACACTGTTCAAAGTCGAGCTAGTGGACATACTGCTGCTGAGGACAGAGAACTTGTGCTCCCAAAAACACATACTGCCGACAGTGGACCACACGGCGGGTCCATTCCTATTGTTATCACTGGAACCCGGCGGTAACTGCTATTTGCATCACCACCCAATGCAAGAATGGGTTCTTTCCTCAGTGGTTCAGGTTATAAGCTTCTGATTCAAAATATGAGATAAGCATGTCCATTTGGAGAATCCCAGATCATGTTCCCTGCCTTACTGAGAAAGGGAGATTTTATCAGTTTTGCTTTCTATAGGGGGAGCTGAGGCTCTGCTTCCTAGCATGCCAGTCCTCAATCCGAAAGGCAATTCTAAAGCGGAGAAGATAAAGAAAATATAAAAAGTCCTCTTTGTCTTAATATGTATCAAAATACAGAATTCATAGTATCTCAAAGAAAGGAGAAAATAAGTTCAAAAGATAGACTATCTTGAGTTGAATCACATATCAGATTTAACCTTTTTTTAAGAGAGACCTCACCCTCCTAAGAACCAAAGCCTCTTTCTCCCTCTTTCTGGGTTATAGATGTTAACAGTCTCATCTTTTTCTACTCTTGAGTTGTGATTGTGATGTGGTGTTGGGAATGATGGCTGAGACGAAAGATGTGTGATTGTTGGGGTGTGCGTAGCAGGTGAGAGGCATAGACAGCACTTCAACTCAGACATACTCTGCAGTTCTCACAAGGAAATCTTAAGACCAATTCTGTATCTGGAGTGTGGTTATTGTATTCTGTCCCTTTGTTCTATATTCAAATTGTTCTCAGATTTCACTCAGAACATCAGAAAATCTTACCTGTGTCTACTAAAGAAAACACATGGGGCCTCCACCAAACACACTCAGCAATTGAATAAAGTCTTTACTTCTGCAACTTTTTAAAGCAATCTTTTAAACTTTATCACTTGCCTTTTGTATTTCCCAGGGGCATCTTCTTGAATGTTATTCCAAAGAAGTAATGTTTCTGGGTTGAACATGGTAAATGTGTAACTATAATGGCTGTGAAACCCTTAACAAAAAGGATTTCTCATGAGTGTTTCACAAGTAATATAATGAATTCTCACTACAGTCTCCATAAAGAGTCAAGTTTCTCATTATGGTAAGGTATTTTAATTCACTCAGAACAATCAAAAGAAGCCCTGTATTTGAATATGTATTATTATGTGTGCATATAAATATTCATATTTGTACAGTTTATTAGTTATACCCTATGTCACTAAGCCCAGGGGTATAGTAACATAATTTAAAATACACATTCTGCATTTCAACATTTAAAATATTTAAAGTAATTATGAAAAATCTGGTAATTAGTAATGCTAATATAATTTTCTCTTGAAATAGTCATCTATATGTAAATATTTATATTAAATATAAAAATTATTTTGTTAAATATATTCTTCTAAACATGCTTTCTATTCCATAAATATCAAGAACATGTTAGATGTCAAAAATGGTAGATTAAATTCATTTCTAGTGAGCTAAAATTTCAAGCAAAAATTTAAATATTCTTACATAACATTCTAGCCAGAAACAAAAAATAAAATCATAAATCTACAGAGTGAGCAAACTCTGAAGCCAATCTTTTTCCCAGGAGTATATGCCAATGTCTGATGGCTTAAAATGAATTTATGAAACCATATACAGGAGACAGAAGGCAGATCCAAATCCCTGAGTAGGATGAGATAGCACTCGGAAGAAACATTCCTTAAAGTAGGGTATAGGTGGCACATTTAGTGACTTGAAAAACAGAAAAAGAGACCAGAAAAAAAAAATAGGAAAAAGTCTTGATTTCACATTTAAGCTGAACGTTCAGATTATGTCAATATTGGATTGGTTTTACCTCCTGGCTACCAGAAAAGAATAAAAGAAGAGTGTGTAATATGAGAGAGAGAGAGAGAGAGAGAGAGAGAGAGAGAGAGAGAGAGAGAGAGAGAGAGAGAGAGAGAGCCCCATTTAAAAGGAGCACACTTTACATCTAGTTTCTGATCAATAATGTTTTTTAAAAAGCTTTCAAACCAAACTTCTAAATATAAAAAGAAAGAGGCCACACTTATTTTAAGTCATCAGGAAAAGAATCACAGAAAGAGACACACAATGACTTCAGATATTAGAACCATAATATACAGTATATGAAATAAGTATATTCAATATGCCTAAAGAAGCAAACTTTACTAAAATATAATAAAGGAAAAAGGCTATAATATGTGACAATGAATTTAAATATGAATCAACCACACACTCTAGCAATGAACATTATAACAGGAACGGCGTGGCTGTGCCCCAGAATAAACATAACTGAAGAGAGAATGGAGGATAAAGCTGAAGAAATTTTACAGTGAGAGAATTACACAGGAAATGTCCTGTGGAAGGCAGGGAGTGCGTACGTAAGAAGCACAAAGAGACAGAAAAGAGAGAGTGAGAAGGTCCAACAAACATAGTATCAGAGCTCCAGAAAGAAATAGTAGAATTGCGAAGAGAACAAATTAGAAGATGTGGCTCGCAACTCTACAGATCTGTTGAAAAATACCAATGCACACATCTAGGAAACCAGCGCGTCCTAGCCAGAATGTCTTAAATATTCATGTAGACATGTTTCAAGGAAATTACAGAACATCAAAGACAACAAAAAATCCTAAAAGCTGCCAAAGAGAAAATCAGATTGCCTAAAGAGTGAGCCAAAATTATACTAATGATTGAGTTCTCAGCACCAACTATACAAGGCAAAGACAGATGGCGGATACCTTCCAAGTGCTGCAAGATTATACTGTCAGTCTAGAATTGTTTTGTCCAGCCAATCTATGTTCAAAGAAAAATACAAAATGTATACATGCTCACACAAGCAAAATTAAAATTATTTATCTTTGCTGGCTCTCAACCAGACAAACATTTTTGAGGAAGAAGGGAAATGGTCGCAGGATAAATATGTGAGAATATGACAAGGGAAACATGTCAGTAAATCTGAACAAACATTGACTTACAAACTGTAACAATAATATTTAACATTTAGGGTTAAATTATAAGCAAAATATGGACAACAATATCATTGAAGCGCAGGTAGTTATCATAGGTGAAACATTTAGGATTCTCAGAGTTTAAGTAAAGAGTAAATAGATTGATCAATATTAGAATATGGTAAGTGAAATATCGCTGGCAAATTTTTTAGATTAATCACTAAAGGCATAGCAACAGGGTGAATATGTTCTGAATACATAGACAGGCGAATGAGGGGGAAAAAGTCCTAATTATTTCTAAAGATATAAAAAAAGAGAAATACTAAAGCAAGGTCAAAATGCAAATATAAATAAAATGTTTACCTCCAATATCTCAGTAATCTGAACGATTGTGTTGCAATAGACTCTTCACTTGAAAAATAGATGAGAAAAAATCAGAATAGCTTAAAAAAATACATTTTATTCTTCTTAGAAAAGAACTACCCCAAACAAGAAAAAAATATAGAGAAATACAGGAAAAATATGTTATACAAATACTGACCAGAAAGGAAAAGGGAAACAGAACAAGACGTCTGCGTGGGAGACCGTGGCAATGAAGAAAAATTGATGACACACAGAAGTGACTGATCCAATAAGCAAATATATTAGAAATACTTAGAGCCAGGTTTTCCATTTTTAGAGAAGAGAGTTACAGATATGGAGAGAGAGAAAGCTAGAATGAACCCTTACTATTGGAGTGAATTTGGAAATATATCGAACTCATGTTTTTTTATTTATATATGTATAATTTCTCTCTCCTCTTTCTTCCCTCTCTCTCTTTCTCTCTTCCTTTCTCTCTCCCCTTGTTAAACCACACACACACATGCACACGCACACACACACACACAACCTCTGTCTATGTCCACAGAAAGGTCCTCTGTCCAACAATACTTCACTATCTGTGAGCATTCCTAGCAACCAGGTCTCTGTTGTAAATACCGTTCTCTACCAAAAGTCACCAGGACCCTGGAAATGGCTAATTCCAGGACTGGGAAAAGGACAGTATAAAAAGAGCCTGAAATATTTTGTTGTAGAAGGAGGCAAGAAAGTAGTCAAAAAATAATGGAGCATGTTTCAAGCCCCATGGAAGCCTAATTTAATAGTGTTCCCGCTAGCCAAATCTGGCACAATTTGAACATCAGAATAAATAATAATTGTAACAGGTTATAACCCATCATTATCCATACTAATATAAGTAAACAAATAAATGAAAATAAAATACAGCTTTTTCCTAGAGTAGAATACCAAGTAGTAAACATAAAAAGAATGATACAATTTTGAAAAGTATCATTTAGCAAGTATCATAGCAATAATTATTCCAGCTCACGAACATTGACGGATACTAACACTAGTGAGAGAATGTATGAGGTGTGTGTAAGTCATGGCTATTTAGAGAAACAGGACCAACAGGATCCTATTGGTTACATTATCTATTTATCTATATAGATAGATAGAAATATATGTGTGTGTGTGTATGTGTGTGTGTGTACACCCAACTGACTGGTTGAGGCTCACCAACCATAGTGAAAATAATCGCCTTTACTAAAGTCAACTAATTATAAATGTCAACCACATCTACAAAATAGAGAAACAATTGAGATGATCAATAGAACCGAAAATGCTAAATATCAACGAAATTGACAAGTTTTTAGCAACTGTCACAAGGAAAAATGGAGATAATTCTCAAATTGCTAAAATCAGGAATGAAAAAGCAAAATTGCTACTGACCTACAGAAATAAAGATGATCAGGAAATACTCTAAATGAGTATATGCCAACAAATTATATGACGTCGATGAAGTGGACAAATTCCTAGAATGATATAAACCACCAAAATTGATTCAAGAAGAAATAGAAGACCTAAACATATTCATAACAAGTATAGAGACTGAGTATTCAATAAAATTTCCCTCAAAGAAAAACTCATGTCCACGAGACTTAACCCATGAATTAACACTCTCTCTCTCTCTCTCTCTCTCTCTCTCTCTCTCTATATATATATATATATATCTAGAGAGAGAGAGAGAGAGAGAGAGAGAGAGAGAGACTCACTCTGTTGCCCAGGCTAGAGTGCAGTGGCATCAGCCTAGCTCACAGCAACCTCAAACTCCTGGGCTCAAGCGATCCTACTGCCTCAGCCTCCCGAGTAGCTGGGACTACAGGCATGTGCCACCATGTCCGGCTAATTTTTTTCTATATATTTTTAGTTGGCCAATTAATTTCTTTCTATTTTTAGTAGAGACGGGGTCTCGCTCTTGCTCAAGCTGGTCTTGATCTCCTGACCAAGAGTGATCCTCCTACCTCAGCCTCCCAGAGTGCTAGGATTACAGGCGTGAGCCACCGTGCCTGGCCTATACCAATTATTTAAAGAAGAATTAACACCAATCTAAGAGGAAACAGTATTTTTTTATCTCATTCTATAAGAACACTATTATCTGAAACCAAAACATCACAAGAAAAGAAAATTACAGATCATCATTCCTTATGAGTATGGATGCAGAAATCCTCATCAAAATGCTAGCAAATTGAATCCAGCAGTTTAGCAAAAAGATTACCCAGCATTATTGGGTGGCATTTACTGCAGGATTGAAAAGATGGTTCAACATGCAGGAATTGGAATTGGTCAATGTAATATACCATGTTAATAGAGGATAAAATAAACATAGAAACATCTCAATAGACAGAAAAAAATTGACAAAATCCAAACTTGTTTCTTGATAAAAATGCTCAAAAAACTAGAAATAGAAGGAAATTTTTTTCAATCTGATGAAAGGATCTATCAAAAAATAAATAAAATGCAAGAACTAAAAACCCATAGCTAACATCATACATAATGGCAAACCATGGAATGTTTTCTTCTGTGGTCAGAAACCAGACAAGGATAAGAACTTTCACCATTCTACATGGTACTTGAGGCTTTAGCTGGGGTAACTACTCAGCAAAGCAAAAAACATCCACACTGGGAAGGAAGAAGTAAAATCATCTTTCACTTGTAGATGGCATGATCTTATATACAGAAAGCCCTAAAGAATGCACAAAAAACCAATTAGAGCAAGATCCAAATACAAAGACCAGTTCTATTTCTATGCACTGCCAATGAACTTCTCAAAAATGAAACTGAGAAAACAAGTTCATTTATAACATCCAAAAATAAGAAATACTTAAGATTAAATTTAACCAGAGAATTGCAAGACTCATACATTTAAAACTATAAAACATAATTCAAGTAAATTAAAGAAGATCCAAATAAATGAAACATGATCATTCATAGATCAAAAAAATGATAATATTGTTAAGAAGGCAAATACACTCCAAACTGATTAACAGATGAAAACTATCTTTTGGAAAATAAGCTGAAGTGAATTGTTGTGCCAGAAAGAAAGAAAGTGCTATTTCAAAATAATGGGGATATATCAAAAAGACGCAAGAGTCAACTGAAACTCCCTGTGACCAAAATTGTGTTAAGTTTAGCAACAAAATAAAGTAGTATTGGATTATAACCTGCATTATAAAATAAGTATTAAGGGTCCTTAATAACAGATTAGTGGTTACCATGAGCTTGGCAGTGGGGCAGTGTGGGGATTGCTTCTGGCTATAAAGAATAGCACAAGGAATCCTTTTCATGGAACTGTTTTTTACTTTAATTGTGGTGATGGTGATATTAGTCTACATATAAAATTAAATTGCATAGAACTACATACACACATATGCACATATATGAACACATACATATATGGATGACATAAAACTGGTGAATAAATAATGAATACATTGCACCAATACCAATCCCCTCATTGTGATATTGTGCTATGTACATGTAAAATGTTACAACCATTGGGAAAACCAACTAAAGATTTATAGATCTTTTTATATTGTATTATTTCTTCCAACTTCATGTGAAATTATATTTATCTCAGAATAAATAAGTACAGTAACAAATTAGACATTGTGGAAAGAGAATTAAGAAACTAAAAAGCAAATCAATGGAAAACATAGAAATAAGAACACAAATGATAAATAAATTTAATAAATAAATTAAAGCATTAAAAAAAGGTGGGATTCATTCAAAAGCTTTAAAATACATGTCTCAGAGTCCCATAAAGAGAGGAATGAGATAACGGCTTAAAAGTATTGTTCAAAAGTTAATAGCAAAAAATTTTTATGACATAGTAAAAGACATCAGCTCTCCCTATGCAAAGTAAAGCTGTTCCAAATACAGTGAATACGAAGAAAACCATATGTTGGGAAAAATCATACTATAAATGATAAAAACAAACAAAAAAAATAGGTGAAAGAGAACAATGACACTATTATTAAATAAGCAAAAATAATACTTAAAACAAACTATAATAGACAGAATGGGATCCTAAAGTCAATGGAACTACTTCTAAGCTTTTCAAAAGAAGACAGACAAATGGCCAAAAAACATATGGAGCAAAGGTCAACATCACTACTCATCAGAGAAATGTAAATTAAAATCTTTATGAGATACCATCTTACTCTTATTAGAATAGCCATTATTAAAAATTCAAGAAAAAAATAGATGTTGGTGTAGACATGGTAAAAAGGGAAAGCTTATACATTGTTCATGGGAATATAAATCAGCACAAATTCTGTGGCCAGCACCATGGAGATTTCTCAAAGAATTAAAAGTAGGTCAGCCATCAATCCTATAATCCCACCCCTATAATCCTATAAACTACCCAGAAAAAAATAAATTATTTTATCAAAACATACATGCACTAGTATATTTACTGCCGCACAATTCACAATTGCAAAGATATGGAATCGACTTAATTGCCCATCAGTGAGTGAGTGGATAAAGAAATATGGTATACATGCCATAAAGTACTACTCAGTGATAACAAAGGTGAAATAATGTCTTTTGCAGCAGCAAGTTGGATGGAACAGGAGGCCATTAGTTGGATGGAACAGGAGGCCATTATCCTAAGTGAAGTAACACAGGAACATGAAAATAAGTGCCACATGTTTTCACATATAAGTGGGAGCTCAAATATGGCTACACAAGGGCACACAGAGTGCTATAATGGACTTTGAGACTTACAAGTGACAGTGGGAGCAAGTGAAGGATGAGAAATTTCCGATGGGGTACAATGTACACTACTCGTGTGATGGGTACACCAAAATCCCAGACTTCACCACTATACAATGTGTACATGTAATGGAATGCAACTTGTACCCACCACGTCTATTAAAATAAAAAAAGAAAGAAAGAAAATAACGCAAGAGCTATCAATTAAAAAAATCAAAGGAAATAGGAACAATGTGAATAAACACAGTAATTACTGGCTAATTCAGGATAATAATTTTACTGTCATTTGGAATTGAAATTATATTTAGAACTAAAATTTTTGACATCTATAAGCAAAAAAGTTGAATGAAGAAATGAGATTCAAATATTCTATGATTATACCAGTGTCAAGAATTTGCAAAATAGTAAACCAAGTATGCAGTAAATGCTAATAGGTAATATTAATAATAAAATATAATTACAAGTAAATAAGGGTAAAAATCATATAATAAAATATAGACATTAATAACAGAAAGATATTTGGAGGATACCCAGATATTAAGAAATTAAATAACATAACATATGGGTCAAAAGGTAGTGACAAAAATAGCAAATATTTTGAATTGAATTAAAATAAAAATGCAACATATCAAAATACATGGGATGGTGCTAAAGCAGTGACTAGAAGGAAATCTATGGCATTAAACTCATATGGTTGAAAAAAATAAATATCACAAATCTTTTATTCACAATTCTACCATATAAAACAAGAAAATAAAAGAAAAATCAATTTAGCAAGTGAAAGGAAAAAAATAAAGAGAAGTCATTGAACTTAAAAATAGAAAAACACAGGAAATTAATAAAACCAAATCTTTCTTTAAAACTTTTATTTGAACTGATAAACATTTTTCCAGATTTAAGAACTAAAATGACTAAAATTTCCAACCTGAGGATTAAAATAAGGGGCATCACTACAGACCCTACAGCCACTAAAGGTGTAATAGGGAATATTATGAGGAACTCTATCCCAATAACTATCACAATGATGATGAAATGGAAAGATTACCAGAAAGACATAAGCTGTCAAACCTGACTAAATA
Source organism: Lepilemur ruficaudatus (assembly GCA_963574885.1). Taxonomy (NCBI): domain Eukaryota; kingdom Metazoa; phylum Chordata; class Mammalia; order Primates; family Lepilemuridae; genus Lepilemur; species Lepilemur ruficaudatus. Next base: position 9,423 of record CAUYRT010062106.1, on the reverse strand, counting down.
AAATAGGTAATCTGAATAGCCCTATATCTTTTAATTTATAGTTAAATACCTGCAACAACAACAGCAAAAAAAATCTAGGGAAAGACGGTTTCATTATTAAATGTTATAAAACAAACTTATATGTGTCTTCATATTGAATAAGAAGCTAACTCCTCTAAAATATATATCTGATTCTATTGCTACATGTAATTACTATAAGAAGAGAAAATTGAGAGTCAAAGAGAAAACAGAATTTAAATAAATGATAAAAGACAAATAATTTTTGTTGCACAGCTTCAGAAGTGATGAAAACCAAGCAAAATGCACCTGAGCTTTGGAATACTCCCATATGCTAGGGCAGGCTAAGCAAGTATGTTAGTGAAGTGGCTGATAGAGCCAAGTTAGTGTTCTGCTATGTTTCCAAGTCCCAGAATAAAATTATAGACAGAAGTAACCTCGTATTGCCCTGAGTTTTGCCTGATCACTGAAGAGAAGCCTCCCCAAAAACTTGCCTCCATGGTTAGACAAACCATGAAACCAGGAAATGAAATAATTCATTACATCCTAGGTGTCACCAAATGTAAAATATACCACCATTTTGGTACCACTATGACAGAATAAAAGCAGTTAATTTAACCATGTCACTTGTTAGAACCATATATACTTGTTGAGAAAAAGTGCCTTTAACTTTCAGGCATAAATTGTTTACCATTTATTATATAAAAAGAAAAATAGTTAAAAATAAATTAAGATTATCCTAAACCTCCTCCCAAGATTGGACTCTCTTGAACTGCTTTTTGACTCAGAGTCATCAATATCTTGGATTTTCTGTACAATATTGTCCTCTGTGTCTTCAAAATGTGATGAATCCATATTTTTTAAAAAGAAAGGCTCTGTTATTTTCTCTGGAATGCTGCTCCAAGCCAGTGATGCCAAAAGTGCACAATTTGATACTGTCTCTTTATCATCTTCACACATGGCAACAATGAAAATTTTCAGAAAATACCCAGGACTCATAGCTTTCCCTCCAATCACCTTTAAATGTTTTTTGACTGAAATGTTAAGGGCTTACAATATATAGCGATGTCTTCAGTAACAGCATTCATATTCAAGTTTGCACAGGAAACAAGTCATGACTGATGTCAGTGTCATTGTGAATGTAAGATGTCATACATTAAATAACAAATCTTAATTTCTTAGATTAAATAGGAAGTAAAAATGTGTGTCTTAGAATTGATTAAATATGAAAATTTGCTAATTTTCCATTGTCAAATGTATCCAAGTTTCTCTGTACCTTTCTTGCTTAAATAAACTACTTATTTATTTGAGCTTTGCATTAGCCATAATACCCAACAATTATTTTGTGATTAACAAGTATTTAGTGAGTTTCTTCTACCTCCTGAGTGAGGAAAAACAGACATACCTTTTGTTACAAAATACTGGTGCCTAGAGTATGAAGGAAACATGGCATGAGCTATATCAGAAACACGGACATGGGTAAAACCTATACGTTCTGGTGGGGTGACAGGGTTAGATTTTATCCTCAGGGTGAAAAGGAAATCTATGGAATGGATTCCAACATGCGATTTCTGTGTTTAAAGTCGGTAAAAAAATAAAAATAAAAATAGGAGATGCTGATTGGAATCCATAGGGGTTTTATATCATTTCTCCCCAAAAGAGGTCCATTTCATAATCATAAAAGGATCAATTCATCAAAAAGACATATCAACCTCAACCATGTATGTATCAAATAATACAGCTTTAAAATAATAGAGCTTTGAATAAAGCTTTAAAATAAAGCAAAAAAATTGAAAACATAAAAGGAAATATAGTCGAATATATAATCATATTTGTAGACTTTATAACACTTCTCAACAATGGATAGAAAAATAGACCAAAAATTGGGAAGGGCATAAAAGATTTTACCAGCATATCAATGAACTAAGACTAATCAATATTTAGAGAAAACTGCACCCTCAATTGCAGAATGCATATCCTTCACAGGTACACTTGAAACATTCAACAAGGTAAATCATATCATGGATAAGAAAATAACTTTCAATAAATTCAAAGAATTGAAATAATACTGAGAGACTCTGGCTTCTGGTCTGGCATGTAAGGAGCTTGAAAGTTGTCACTGCAACTTCACAACAAGAAAAAGCTGGAAAAAAACAAAAATCAACAATTCTTCTTAGATCCATCAAACACTTGAAGTCACAAAGAAAAATACTGACCCCGAAATTGAAGAGACAGACAGGTGGATACAGAGAATCACAACTTACTGGAGCAGAAACAGGAACAAAAACTTCTGTGGGAACCAGCCCTGTGGGCAGGAAGACCTAAACTAGACTTGACAAATTGCTGGAGGCTCAGCAGGGACATGTCTGAGAGTTAAAAGCTCTCCTGAAAGTACTGAAAAAATAGGCAGACACAAAAAAGCACACGTTGTGTGAATTACATCTACATGAAATCTCAAGACAGAAAATACTAATCTGTGGTGACAGAAATTGGAGCAGTGGCCATGGGGATTGGGCGGACTGAGTGATTAGGGAGGCTCATACCTCACGCCGGTATTTTCTAGGGTGACAGAAACAGGGTACGTGTTAAACAGCGGAGTAGGTAACGCGGGTGTGTACACATCTGTCAGACTCATCAGAAAATGTGCTTAAGATTTTTACACTGAACTATATGTAAGTTGCACTTTAACAATAAATTTTAAAAAATCAGATAAATACACATCCAACTCTCTTCATTACTGTTTACTCTTACTACAAGTAAAAATTTTAATTAATTGAGGAGAATCAAAGGCCTCAATTTCACAATGCATTACCTCCATGTGCCTCTGTATGTGCATGTGTGTGTGCGCGTGTGTGTGTGTGCGTTGGTGTGGAGAGAGGGAGAGAGAGGGGAAGAGAAAGGGGGGAAAAGAAAAGGAGAGACGGAGAGAGGACAAGGGGGGAGGAGAGAGAAGATGGTGAAGAAGAAGAAGAAGGAGAGAGAGAGAGATACTACAAATAGGAGGAAATACAAAGAAATGGTAGAAGTGGAAAAACACTTTTGCCATTTTGTTGAACTTCGAGAAAGTTACTTAAGTCTTTATTTTCCCACAGGGAAAAGGCAATGTACCTGTTAATGAACCCAAAGTACTGCTCTTTACAATCCGTGAAGCAAAGCAGGTAAATATAGTCAGAGGTGAATGCAGAAACTACAGGCAAGTGATGCTGAATTCAAAATGCAGGGTGCCATTTAATATTCACCAAAAATAACACCTGAGAGCTTTACACACTTTGTCCTTCCATTTTAAACGATTCTCATCCTTTCCATGACGAGAATTCCCAGTTAGAGTTTAGGGGAAAAGGCACCAAGGAAGCCAATAGATAGTCACATTAGCTTTTCTATTTCAAGCTGCCACAGCTGCAGAATTGTTCAATGTAACTCCACAGGGAATGCTACCCAGCTATGCAAATGAATTCCAAATGTGAAATTTGCCAGCATGAGGGCTTGAGGACTGTGAAGGTTGGGTGACTGCCATCAGCCTGTAGGAGGGACTGACTCATGTCACCAAGGAGCAAGCCACCATTGATTTCTGCCCATCCATCACACACAATGACCTTCACCCTTCATGGAAGGAGAGGAACAAGGAAGAATGGACAAACAAAAGACAGGTACAGAGAAAAAGAGAAAGTTGAAAAGTATTTCTTCCTTTACTTAGCTGTTCTGCTCTCAAGTACTTTCATCACTGGACTGTTCCCCTCCACCAAGCCAACCCTATGACCCCACAAACATCATACTCATGCAGTCCCATAACAAGATTGTTACTAGTCTTCATTTCTCCATAAAGCCCAAAGACATCCAAATAAAATCAACCAAAACAAGACTACACTGAAACAAATTATAATTAAATTGTTTAAAGTCAAGGACAAAGAAATAATTTTGAAAGTAGCAATATAAAAGAGACTTATCCTATATCAGGGATTTTCTAGAAGATTATCAGTGGATTTCTCAGCAGAAACATTTCAGGCCAGGAGAGAATGAAATGATTTATTCAAAGTACAGGTTGAGTGTTCTTTATTCAAAATCCCCGGGAATAGAAGTGTTACAGAATTTGGATTTTAAAGAATCTTGACCATGGGATCTTAGTCTGAATATGAAATTTATTTATGTTTCATATACACCTTGTACACATAGCCTGAAGGTGATTTCATACAATATTTTTTATAATCTTGAAAATATAACAAAGTTTTGACTGCATTTTGACTGAGACCAATATGTGAGCTCAGATTTGGAATTTTCACTTGTGGGATCACATCGCATGCAGAGAGTTTCAGATTTTGGAGCATTTCAAATTTTGGATTTTTGGATTAGGGATAGTCAACCTGGACTAAAATAATAACAAAAAAAAAAAACTCCTGCCAACTGATATTACTATACCTGGTAAAATATTCTTTAAAAATGAAGAAGAGATAAAGTCATTTCCAGAAAAATAAATTGGAGACAAGTTGTCACCATGAAACCTGCCTTTCAAGAAATGCTTGAGGGATTTCTTCAAATTAAAATTAAAACAAACTAAAGAGCATGTGAAACCATATGAAGGTATAAATCTCAGTAGTAAGGGGAAATACATAGAACAATACATAATATTGTGACCATGTAATGGTGGTGAGTAAATTAATTTTAACTCTAATATAAAAGTTAAAAGATAAAATTTGTTAGTGGATTAACAATATACAAAGAAGCAAATTCTCACAACAAGAACACAAAGTACATGCGGGAGGGAGGAAAAGTGTATTTTTTGTGTTTTATTGAAGTTGTTATAAACTTAAAATAGTGGGTTATAACTACATGACATTTTATGCAAGGCTTGAGGTAGTCACAAGAAATACCTATAATAGCTACAAAAGAAATAAAGAAAAAAGAATCAAAGAAAATAAGTATAAAAAATCAGCAAATCTGGAAGGAAGGCAGCAAGAGAGGAAGAAAGGAAGAAACAAAACAACTGCAAAACATGCAGAAAACTATGAACATAGATGTAAACATCCTTAATAAAATATTAGCAAATCATACTACATTGCAGTTCATTGAAAACATCATATACCATTACTCAATGGGACTTATTCCTTGGATGCAAACATGATCAAACATATGGAAATCAATGTGACACATCACATTAAGAAATTAAAGAAATAAAAAAACACTTGGTCATCTCAATAGATGCATTTAACAAAGCATTTGACAAAACTCGACATTCATTCATGATAAATACTGTCAACAAAATTGGTACAGAAGGGACTTAACCTCAACATAATAAGTGAAATAAGCCAGCCACAGACAGACAAATACCATATGATCTCACTTATATGCAGAACCAGATTCAAACTCACATAAGCATAGAGTACAGGCTGGGTGCCAGGGGCTGGGGAAGGGGCAAATGGAGAGATGTTACTCAAGGGTACAGCATTTTAGTTATGCAGGATGAATAAATTCTAGAGATCTCATGTGTTGCATGGTGACCATAGTAGTTATCAATACTATATAGCATACTTGAAAATTGTTAAGAGGGTAGATCTTAAGTGTTCTCATCTCATAAAAAGAAAAAAGTAGTAACTATGTGAGTTGATGGGGATGTAAATTAGCTTGGCTTGATATTGGTAATTATTTCACAATTTATATGTATGTCAACACATCAAGATGTACACTTTAAATATATATACTTTTAATTTGTCAAATATACCTCACTAAAGCTGGAAATAAATAATAAGAGCTACCATTTATTGTGCTTCTAGAACATACTAGACCCATAGCTTACATTAGTCTCATCTAATTCTCCCCTGGAGGTTTTGTAGTAGGGATCCTTGAAAATCTAATAACTGAAGCTAATAGATGAGAAATAACCAAAAGCCTGACAGTAAAGAAGGGGACATAATCCTAGACACAAGCACAGTGATTGATCATAGTTTGCAGCACCTGGGGTCATTTGTGGTGTGATAGCAGCTCCCTGCCTGTCTCCTGAACTCCCAGATATCACAGTACAGTAATTGCTATCCATAATGATGTGCCTTAAAATATCAAATCAAAATGTAAGATTGCATTTATTATTTAATAAGTCAGGAAACAATAAAATGTATTTTAGAAATTTGTAGTTATTTCCAGAGTAGTTTTTATATGTAACAGTAAATAAAAAATTACACTGGTATGTGAAAAATGAAAATATAAAGTAAAAACAAGATCAATATGGAAATATACCAAAATATGTAAACATTAATAAGACTAGTCTTACTTTCAGTTCTTTTACTCTTCTGCATTTTCTCTAAAATTTTTTATTTAAAGATCAGAAAAAAATGATAAAAATAAATTTTCTTTCAGTTATAAAATAAAAATAATAGGATGCATTTACTGACATCTCAGTCTATCACAGGAAGACTTCTGGTAAGATTTATGCTTTTCAAAACAGATATTTTGTCACAAGTAATTACACCAAGACTTTTCAGAAACTCAAATATTATTTCTTCATTATAGTTTATAAATAAAAATATTGATATTCCTAATTGTGTTAGAGCATATCTGTCAGGAAGGGCCTGGTAAGGCTGCATAACAAAGTCTACAAAATCTCAGTGACTTAAAGTGAAATTTACATCGCACTCACACAGGGTCTGTGCTGGGTTCTCTGTGCCAGGAACAGGTAAAATTTCCCCCAGAAAGGAGACTTTACAAAAACTTTGAAAACTGTATTATAGAGCAAGTGTTCTAAAAATTAGATAATTGATTATTAAATGCGTTAATTTATTACATTGATAAACAAATATAAAGTTGGTTATATTAATTAATATGATAATACCGTAGTTGATAACTAAAACTAAAATAATGACTGATTTGGTCCCTCATAGAATAAAATTTATGTAACATTTTTGGATTAGGTTATAGTAAATAGAAATTTCCTCTTATCTGAAAATTGGAAAATGTTCAGTGGAGTAGAACATTCTTAACTTCATTATTTGAGGACCTTTAAAAATTATAGCAAATGTCTAGACTGCTAATGTGATGAAGAGAAATCTTTATAGTTTAGCAAAGCACTTCATTCTCAGTTTTACGTGCATGCAATATTGAAAGATATTGTTCTAGTTTTTAAAAGACATAATAAGAATGATAACAATAAAAATGGTAAGTATTTACCACTTTAAGTAATAATTCATCATTCTTTTAACTTTACTAAAATAATTAATGGGCTTTAAAATACTGTTAGAGCTATAGATCGGGCAGGTAAACTAAACTTTTTGGGGTCTTTAGATAAATTTTTACAGAAATATAGAATAAATTTTAATTTGATGATATTTCAAATTAACCTATTCTTTTCAATGCACTAGAAGGCTCATCATTAATTTAAATGAGAGGTTGGTCCTCATTTTTAGTTTATTCTGTCACAGAATTTTAAAAGCCAAAGCTTTATCTAGAGATTGGGAGAGTATGTTTGTAGTAGTGCATACATCTGTGAACTGCACATGGGAGGGATCTAGGCTGCCGGCTCCTCCTTAGAATCTAATGCCTGATGATCCAAGGTGGAGCTGAGGCGGTGATGCTAGTGCTGGGGAGCAGCTGCAAACACATTATATCATTAGCATTAGCGGAGAGGTTTGATTGCATAATAAATGTAATATGCTTGAATCATAATGAAATCATTCCCAACCCTACCCCCGTCCATGGAAATACTGTCTTTCATGAAACTGGTTGGTACCTGGTGGCAAAAAGGTTGAGGACCGTTGCAAAATGTTACAATATCATTTACAATTCTTTGTAATTTTCTTACAAAGCTAAATACACACTTCCTTTATGACTCAACAATGTTACTCTTAAGTATCTACACAAGAGAAATGAAAATATGTTTACCAAAAGACTCATGCAAGATTATTCGTAAAAACACTACTCATAACATCCCCAAACTAGAAACAAACCAAATGTTCATCACCAGGAAAATGTCAAAACAAACAAACACAAAAAGCAGGCATATAACAGAATATTTTTTAAAAAAGGAAAAAAAATACTGGCATATCCAACAGCATGGATGAATCTCAAAATATGATACTAAGTAAAACAAAAAGCAACATATGAAGTTCGAGGACAGACAGAATTAATCTATGGTAATAAAAATCTGAGCAATGGCTAGAAAACTAAGACATGGGAGCAGAGGGAAACTTCTGAGAAGATGGACATATCCCACATCTTGTTTGGGTGATGCAAATGTATGTGTATATCTCAAAAGCAATTAAATGTAACAGGCAAGAGATGTGCATTCACTGTGACATTTACACCGATTTAAAAAAGCTTGCAAACTCGAGAATTACTACTTATTTACATTTATTTTGATTTCTTTATATCTCTGGTGGTTATTTATGTAACCTGTTCTCAATCCCTGCAATTTTACATTATAGTGATAAAAAATATTGTGGCAAGAGCATTTCAAGGATCAGAAGCAACGAGGATCAGAGGCAGGCGAGGGTGGTATCCAAAGCCTCAAAGGCAGTGCAGTCAGACAGAGCGAAGCGAGCAGGCGGTGACCGCACAGGTGAGGTCAGTCAGAGCAAGACTTGAACAGACTTTTAGGTTTAGCAGCCCATTTAAATATGTCCTGAGAATATGCATATTTTTCTTCATCATGTCTTAACCTTAAAAGTCTGCATGCACTAAGCTGGAAATTATAATTACCATTCTGACACAGATGGAAAAAGTGATTGAAAGTGAAGACTTGCTTCTGAGAATAAGCCAATGTTGACGCTGCATTACCTTGTATTCAAAACAGTGTGCTACATTAAGGGAAAATTATTGGAGGGATTCCATATGGTACAAAATGTTTGATTACAGCAGCTATTAATGAAGGTTAAATTAAGACCTCCCTTTTCCAAAAGTGCACACGTGTACACACACACAGAGCAAATAAACTTAAATAGCACCTTCAATTCTTGGTAGACATCAAAGTACTTCTAAAGAAATAATGATTTAAACATTTTTTTGGAGACTACAGGGTGCGGCAAAAAAATAAGGGTGTATTTGTGTTTTAATAACACATTTTGATATCCATGAAGGGGCGACTGTACCTCTGTGCACGTATGTTCATGTCTGTGTCCATCTGATGGTGGTTAACCTTCATACAGTGCTTTCTGTGCATTAGGAATTCTTCTACACACTGAGATTCACCATGGCCTTATGAAGCAGATACTATTATGAGTTCCAGTCCATAGACACAGAATCTTCAATATATGTGTGTGTATATATATATATATATATACACACACACACACACACACACATACCCATGCATGTGTATTTTTCTTCTGTATGTATAACAACTTACTACAAAATTAAAACAGCAGACATTTAGTCAGGGCAAAGCTTAAATGGGTCTTCTATTTAGGTTATTACAAAGCTGCCAACTGACATGTCAACTGGGCTTCA
>CAUYRT010062105.1:0-22910 GCA_963574885.1 Lepilemur ruficaudatus | reverse complement strand
GGTATATGTATACCATGGAGTACTATTCAGCCATAAGAAGCAATGGTGATATAGCACCTCTTGTATTTTCCTGGATGGAGCTGAAACCCATTCTACTAAGTGAAATATCCCAAGAATGGATAGACAGGCACCACATGTACTCACCAGCCAATTGGTATTAGCTGATCAACACCTAAGTGGACACACAGGAACAACTTTTATTGGGTGTCAGGCAGACGGGAGGGGGGAGGAGGGGATGGGTATATACATACATAATGAGTGCTATGTGCACCATCTGGGGGATGGTCAGGCTTGAGGCTCTGACTGGAGGGGGGAGGGGGGCAAGGGCAATGTACGTAACCTTTTAATAAAAAAAAAATAAAAAAAAAAAAGAAGCCATGGATGTATGTGTACACAAAGATCTGTAAGCAATGCTCACAATGGCTTTACTCAATGACCCTGACCAAGCCAATCAGAGTATGCCACCCCAAAGCCATACCACATGACCCACATCAAGCCAATCAGAGAATGCCACCCCTAAGCCACAGCACATGACCCACACCAAGCCAACCAGACAATGCCACCCCTAAGCCATAGTGATTGGCACAGGAATAGGTTCACCCTCCCAACTGGGCCAGAGTCCTTTCCTAGTAAGTTCCATGGAGCTCTGATGGAAAACTGCCTTTTGCCTCTGAAAGAAAACTAAGGCTGCCGAAAGCTACCTTCCCTGCCGCGTGGAGGATACCTGTGAGAGATTATGGAGCTACCCAGGCATAAATACTCAGAGAGGAGACAGAAAGAGTCCCAGGGATGTTGAGGGAGCCTTTCAAGCCCCTCCTGCCTGGTGCCAGCACTCCCACCTTGACACTTTCTAAGCACAAGTGAGCTTCATTATTTTTGGATTTCATACTTGGGAATTGGTCTACTCACTGAAGTTTATTTTGTCAACCCCAAATCAATATTACTTGGAGTGCTTTTTCAATCATTCTCAGACATGAGCAGTGAGACACAAATATTGAATCACACTATGTGCATGTTCTTGGCTAAAGGAACAAGGCTATGCTCTGCTTTCTCATTTCAACTCACACTGTAAACAAGTGTCCTTTTTGCAGTCTATTTAGTGTCACATTTTTTGCACTTTTTTGTTGGTGATTTTGCTGTTTAAAATGGCCCCCCAAGCAGAGAGCTGAAGTGCTGTCTAGTGTTCCTAGATGCAATGTTACATGCATTACAGAGAAAATGTGTGTTAGATACATTTCCTTCATGCATGAGTTATAGTGTTGGCCATGAGTTCAGTGTTAATGAATCAACAATAGGGTACATCCAAAAATGGAAAAGGAAACCCGCCGATCTGTATGTGAGGCCACCCCAGAAAGTGCTAATGTAACATCTATAGTGCATAATGAAACCATAGAAAAGATGGAAAAGCAGCTAAATCTGTGGATTCACAAGATGACAACGAAAATAACCAAAAAGCAAAGTAGATAGCATTGATGTGCGGCTGAAATCCAAAAACATTTATTGTCACATTACCCGGGGTCAGGAATAATGTTAAACCTTTCTTGACTAGTGTTTTAATATAAAGAAATATTGCATATATTTGTAAGAAATATATACTAAATAAGGTGTCTAGACAGAAACACACATAAAACAAGGTACGTATTGATCAATTGACAAAAATGTCGCGACTCAGAGGCTTGCAGGAACCTAGCTGTGTATTTCCTAAGAAGTGATGGCTCTGCATTCACTAATCTGGTATTCACATGACTTTAGAGTACGTAACTATTGCAAATAATGAGAATCAACTACATATCATCTAATAAATCCCTTTTTTGTTTATTTAAGCTTATTTAAGCTTGTTCAAATTAGGTTTCTTTCACTTGCATAAAAAACTCCTGAATTGTATTATTACATTATTAATAACAACAGTAGGGGAGACAATTTGAGGTTACTCTAGGTCTGGCACTTTTCTATGTGCTTCACAAATATTAACTCATTTAATCTTCTATGCAACAGGTACTATCATCCATCTCTAATTGAAGAAAACTTCAAAAACCCTTCCCACCTGAGTTCTAGTAATGGCATCTTCAAGTAGCCCAATAAAAACTGCTTGCCAAGAGAATTAAATAGCAACTGCAAATAAAATGTATTTCTATGAATGGAATATCAATCCTAATTGTTAATATGGTCTAGGTCATCGTAATGCTCTGCCAAAACTACAGCAAGAGGCACCAAGATAATCTAGCTTTCAGAGGAGAAGTCTAGTGCATTAAAAAAAGCCAGCCATTTAATACAGCTTTCACTTAAAAGTATACTCTAGTTGAACCCCCAAATCTGGCAGCTGCTCAGTTCCAGCCCCTCCGTTTCCTGCCTCTTATTTCACCTCACCAAACAAAAGGAAGGACCACTTTCCAAGGACAACTTTCTCTCCGTGTCACACCCGGTACTTTCCTCAGTCCTTCTCCTCCTCTATTCTTGGTAAGAGATTCAAGATAATCTCAGCGGGGCTTAGGGGTCAAAAGGACTGAAGTCCACGCCCTGAATTAACCACATTAGCTGTGAAACCTGGGGGAAGATGCTTAACCACGCTAAGCTTGTTTCCTGTCTCTAAAATGGGGAGAAGAGTGATAGGGCGTTGCAGGATTCATGAGAAAATGCACGTAAAAGCTGCTTAGCGTGGTGCCTGGCATGCAGTAGTCAGTGACCAATAAATGTCTGCTGCTTTAGTCACTGTTACTCCTACCCCTAGTGTCCTTCTTTGAAACCTCAGCAGACAGGAGGGTCCCCAAAAGAGGTGGGGGTGTAACTCCTTTCTTCCTCGCGGTGATTAGCACAAGCTGCGTTCTGCCAAAGCTGCGGTACCGCAAGGCAGCAACCCTGCCATCTGCTGTAACTTTCATGAAGAGTATTTGAGGTTGCTAGAAGAAAGTTTTTTGCATTTTCTTTGTAAATTCTTGAGAAGATTTGGGTGGGGGGGAGAGGATAGAAAAATCTTTTCACCAGTCCTAGTGAGTTGAATGCTAAAAGACAACCTTCAGTTCCTAAACTCTGTCTTCTAATCAGACTACGCACACAGCAGCCTAACAACTGATTCTTATTCCTTTGAAAGTCACTGAAACCTAAATAACACTCAGGCAGAACTTCTAAGCTTAGTTAAGATAGGGATAAGCTCCCTTTCAAGCAAGTTTAGAAGCAATTACCTGAATGGTGTATAAGTAGCGTGGGGTCTTTTTCAACAGCAGGAAAAGACCGTGTCCAAGGCTGCGGTGCTTTGCAGTTACTCCCCAAATCTAAACTTTAAATAAATGTGGAAGCAAAACAAATGCAGAATTAACCCTGGTAAGAAAACGATTCATTCTAATGACATGCTTTTTGTCAAAAATGTTACTACCATAGGCAGAAATGGCACAGAAGGCAAAGAGAAGCTTTCAACAACGTAGATCCACTCCTTGCTGTTTTCCCTCTCTGCTCCACTTCAGCTGAACTTCAGGCCTCTGACCCTTTCAGCCAACACAGAAAACATTCCTCTCTCTCCCCCAATCATCTCCGTACAGGTGGCGCATTCTTTGACACCTGGTGCTCAGCTTTGTGAAAGTAAAGAATGATCTCTCCACTATCTGCTTAAGCCTGGCTTAAACCATACCATTTGGAACATTTTGGAATCCCTGTTTCTTTTTTCAAAAATGAAACTCCAGGCCAGGTGCGGTGGCTCACGCCTGTAATCCTAGCACTCTGGGAGGCCGAGGCGGGCGGATCGCTCAACGTCAGGAGTTCGAAACCAGCCTGAGCAAGACCGAGACCCCGTCTCTACTAAAAATAGAAAGAAATGAATTGGCCAACTAAAAATATATAGAAAAAATTAGCCGGGCATGGTGGTACATGCCTGTAGTCCCAGCTACTCAGGAGGCTGAGGCAGGAGGATCGCTTGAGCCCAGCAGTTTGAGGTTGCTGTGAGCTAGGCTGACGCTATGGCACTCTAGCCCGGGCAACAAAGTGAGACTCTGTCTCAAAAAAAAAAAAAAAAAAGGAAACCCAGCTACTTACTGAACAAGTAGAGCTGGATGCTAGTTAACACTGACTTTTTTTTTTCCATCCCAAAGAAGGAGTTTTGCCAAAGAGGTTTCTAACCTGCCTCCTTGATTCCTGCATTATATTGTCTCCAGAAGGTTCCTCGATAGGGGTCAGATAATGATGTGGAATACGTAATTCATCTATTTTGCTTTAAAATATGTGATTCATTTACTTTGCTTTTCTGCTTTATAATGCTACTCCCTCCTCCCCCAGGGAGAGCTTCACAGTAATCTGCCTACTAAAATACGATACCCTCTCTAGCCACTGCATTTAATCCTCATTTTCTCCCCTTTCTCTCAGTCTAGATTTAAAAAATCAGCTCACTTGGTGTTGTTATCAAATCATCAAATAAAAGGTTCTAGAAATAGCGTCCTATTTGTGGAAAGCGCCAGAAGACAACACACACACAAAAAAATGGAAGAGCCGCTCTTGAATCGTCTTTCCCCGAAGCACCTTTCTGTGCCTGACGAAGGCAAGCAAAATCCTGGAAGGCTCGGCTATGCATTTAAGGTGCTGCCTGGCGGGCTGATTTGCAAGCTAAAGTAAAATGCAATCGGAAAACAGGCAGAAACAGTGATCGACGACCGACAGCCAAGTTCAAATACTTATTCCCCGGAGCCCACGCCGCGAGCACATAGTCAACGCTCAGTGGCGTCGCATCAGGCACCGTCCCCACCGGCTCAGCTGCTTCGGGTTGCGCGCGCTCTTCCCCGTCCGGCCGTCCCGGTGTGCCCACTCCGCACAGTCACGGATGACTCAAAGTCCCACCTGCTCGCGACCGTCTGACCCCTGACAAGCGCGGCGCCCGTCCCCACACTTACGTGTCCGCGCGCACACACGTGTCCACACACACCCTCGGCCCGGTCCCGCCCCGGAGGCGGACTCGGGCGAGGCCGGCCGGCGCCGCCTAGGTCAGGTGGGTGGGTGGGTGGCGCCGGGCCCCGCCACCCCGCCGGCGCTGTCATCGCGGACGCCGAGCCCCGCATCCCCGGCGCAAACTCCTCCGGGCCGCCGAGGCTCCCCGAAATACCGGGGCCTCCCCGGCTCCCGTTTCGCGTGGAACAGTCGTCCGCGCCCCCCTCAGCAAGGCTGTCACCGAAGCCCCGGAACTGAAATGCGGGCAGGGGGACGAGAAAGGGCAGGGTCCGCCTTAGGACTTTCAGCGTCGCGGTTGCCCCCGGGCTGCAGCCCGCGGAGTCCGGGAGGGAGGCGCTCCCATTTTGAAGGCTTGTCCAGCCCTTCCCCGCGCGGGGCTCTTCGGCAAGAGGAGGACGACACTCCAAGAACGCCAGGGAGGCGCGCGCGAGGCCCGGGGGCGCCCCGACCTCCCCGCGCCCCAGCCCCAGGTCGCCGCGGGAGGCGCCCAGCAGCCGCCCCTCCGGAGCCGCGCGCTGACAGCCGCGCCGGGAGCGACGCGGCGGCCGCAGCCCCGCGACACCCCCCTCCCTGGAACCCCGGCCCCCGCCCCGCGCACCTCTGCGGCCGCCGAACCGCGGCATGGGATTCCCACTGTCACGGCCCCTCAGGCTGGGCTCGGGCTTTCTCGGTTTTCGGCGTCACAATAATAAGGAAGTTTCCCCGCAAGCCTGCGGGCGGCGAAATGCGCCGTGTGACTGACCTCGTGCCCGGCCAATGGGCACCCTTCTGGGGCGGGCCCGCGCCAATGGCAGGCGCCGCGGAGCGCGCGGAGGCGGGGCGGCGCGCTCCGCCGACGGGAGGCGGGGAGAGGCCCAGGCCGGAGAGGGAGGCGCGAGCGGCCCGAGGTGACAGGACCCCGGCGAGGGGACAGCGGCGCGGCGTGGCGGCCGAGATCAAACCGCAAGACGCAGAGCGTTCGCGTTGAAATAAGAATGCGGGGCTGATCAGCGACTGGTTTTTCAGGTTCCGGGCTCTGGTTTTTATTATTTATGCCCAGGTGACCGCAAGCCGTGGGGACGGGGTCGGGGCGGGGGTCTTCTGTTTTACTCACCCTCGTAGGACCGCGGGGCCGCGCGGTGGGAGAGGCGGGAAGGGGCCGCTTCCTTCTGGAGAGTTGGGCATGGCAGGGTCGAGCGACACGGCAGACGAAAGCAGGGCTTGGGGGACGCTGGAGGGTGGAGGCTGGGGAGCGTGAAAAGAAAAGACAGTGAGCACCAATATTTTAAATCTTGTAATTTTAAAGACACCTGTGGCCTAAACCCAGTAATAGATTAAAAAAAAAAAAAAAGTTTGTCGTCTTCTACTTTCCCTGGCAATGAATGTCAGAGCTGCCTCCGCCTCCCCAAGGTCACAGGTACTTTCAGACTTGTCCCGCTCCTCATCTGATCCACAGATCATCTTTTGAAGAAAACCTTCTCACAAAGGTAGCTTCGTGTGTCTGCCCCCGCTTAAATTTGAAACGCAGAACACTAGGCAAGTCCAGCTTGAATCCAAAGGAATAACTCTCCCAGCGGGAGAATTTCTGTAACCTGGCATTCGAACCCTTTGAGGCCGGATTCTTTGCAGGGATGTTCAGATCACCGCAGGTCTGCAATTAACCTGCTCGAGAACCTAACTGATTAAGTAGGAAAAAAAATGTTTGAAGAGTGGTATCTCCTGCGGATGAACCCTCAGTGAAATAAGGCAAATTGTCAAACACACCTGAGGCAAGAAAGGTTAGAAGGCAGAATCTCAGTCATCAGGTAGCTAAGGTCATCTAGGAAAATAATTTGAATCACACTGGACACTTCTAGAAACACTGAGGACCGGAGTTCCAGCAGTGTGGCAGTTTTACGAAAGTTTAGTCTATTACAAAGATGAAATCCTAATTTAGAGATGGTATCACCAAAAAGAACTGGGGAAATGGTCAGAGAGGAGTCAGAGTAGGGAGGAGGATACTTGAGAAGGAAAGAGCGAGATCCTGTTTTCTTGTGTCACAGGTGAGGTTTGTAATCAATCAGTGTTTGGGTTGAAGGAGCCGGCCCATGGCTCAGGTGTTTTTCATATGAAATTTCATCTTGAGGAAAAGGGTGTTTTATCAAAGACTCAAACCTGGAGGTGGCGTAGGAGTGATGTCTAAATAACAAACTAAAGTACTGTACAAAATAAACAGCCAGACCCTGGGAACTTCCACGTAGAACAAATGAAAACAACAGTTCATTTTATTTTCTTAACTGATCCAATGTATAATGGCAATTTCCTCAGCAAGCAGGTCCTTCTCCCTTTACCAAAATGGATTTAAATGGCCCCAGCACTGACAATAGTCGTGGTTTTTTTTTTTTTTTTTTTTTTTTTGGTTTGGTTTGGTTTTGTTTTTTCAGACAGGGTCTCACTCTATTCCCTGGGCGAGAGAACAATGGCATCATCACAGCTCTTGGGCTCAAGAGGTCCTCCTGCCTCAGCCTCCCAAGTAGCTGGGACTGCAGTCACGTGCCACCATGCCTGGCTAATTTTTTCTTATTTTTTGTAGAGACAGGGTCTCACTATGTTGCTCAGGCTGGTCTTGAACTCCTGGTCACCTTCTCCCTCAGCCTCCCAAAGTGCTAGGATTACAGGCATGAGCCACCATAACTTTTGACGGGAGCAAGGGACCACGTGGTCCAGCTCCATCACCAGGCAGATGAAGAGCCCCCAGGGACAAGAGCAGTGATGCTCAAGGCCACTGTACTTCTGCCAGAACACATACTGATTTGCTCCATTCTTCACAGCTCACTTCTTAAAATTCGTGTGTCTATTTCCAAGTGAAACAAATTTTCAATGGAATAGGGATACCTTTAATGGTGACTTGTTTTCTTTCTTCTCTGTGTTTAACTTGTCCTGCAGACAAACATTCACTTGGTACACTTAGAAAGAGAACAGACAGACTTCTGATATCTTGGATAAAACCTGTGGAAAAAAACAGGTCAGCCACGACATTCTATCTCTCAGATACACTTTTTTTTTTTTGAGACAGTCTAGCTCTGTCTCCTGCACTTAGAGTACAGCAGTATTATATTTCACTGCAACTTCAAACTCCTGGGCTCAAGTGATCCTCCTGCCTCAGCCTCCCAAGTAGCTGGGACTACACCCGGCTAATTTTTCTATTTTTTATAAGACGGAGTCTGGCTCTTGCTCAGGCTGGTCTCAGACTCCTGACCCCAAGTGATCTTCCCACTTCAGCCTCCCAAAGTGCTAGGATTATAGGCATGAACCACCACACTCAGCCTCTCAGATACACTTTTGAAGAATAAGTTTCTTCACCTCTAGGAGAAAGCATTGTCTGATTGCTGGACAGGTAAAATATGTGCATCTTGTACGGCTACATAAAGACAGAGATGATTCTTAGTCACCCACCCTCAGTATAGTTAATATTCAAGGGAAAAATTAGTCATATACCTTTTTTTCACTGTTTTTGATTGTTTAAGAGGTCTGTGTATACCCAGGCTAATTAACAGATTATTCTTATGTTACGGATACTATAGATACCGTAGTTGATTCTGTTTCCCTCTTTGACTCTTGAAAGCATGGAGCAAAATGTCTGGCCCATCTGTACAGAATCTGACTGCTTGCATTTTTTAGTTCATTTTAACCTTCCTATGTCATTTTCCCATTGTATTCATTTTCTTACCTACTTAAAAAATAAAAAAACCAACTTGTTTTTCTTTTCACAAATGTAATATATATTTACTATATAAAATGTGTTAAATACATATGAGAAAAGAAGAAAATAAAAATGATCTGTCCTTTCACTGACCACATTTAGTTCTTAATAGTTTAGCATTTCTAATACATATATATGCATTTTTAGAAGTGACTTATTCTATACATAATATTTATCATTCTGCTTTCTGAATTTAACAACATATATAAAACATCTTTAATGGAATTAAATATTATTCTACAACATCATTTTAAATAATATGTTATCCACAAAATGGATTTACTGTCATTTACTTAACTGATTTCCTCCATTGCATGTCTAAATTGTTTTCAATTCTTTACCATTGTAAACAATTGTGCCCCTTAGCTAAACATAGTGAATATAGCTAAATTTTTGTCCCTACCCTTGATTATTTTATTAAGATAAATTCCTAAAAGTGGAATTGCTAGTTCTCTTAAGGTTTTGTAGTTTTCCAAATTTCCCTAACAAAAGATGGCACCAGATAAACACACAATATCTGAGTGCTTTCTATCTAGCCCCGCTTATCAGTAATATTTTAAAAATGTTTTTATTGTATTAACTTTGTAAGTCACCATAAGACTTTACTGAAATATATGGATTATAAACAAAGAAAAATAAAACTTCTAGTAAAATAAAAAGTAATGTGCACACACCTAAACATTAGCTCAGATAACACATTCCTAAAATTACCAAAATGCCTAAAAATTTATGATCGGGGATGTTGGTCCTTTGCAAAAATTTTTGTTCGATGTCATGTGTTTCCCCCAGTCCTCCCATGTACCTGCCAAAAGTAAAAGTTCCAGAAAGGAAGGTCTGTGCAAACCCAAACCGTTGTTAATCTTTTTCATCTTCAGTACTCATACACAAGCCAGTAACAATGAGTTGAGGGTTCACCAAGTTCCACAGCAAAAAAAAAAATGTCTTTGAAAAGACAAATCATCATAATTTGTGTCATCAACAATAGAATGATAGCCAGAGAAAACATTTTATTTTCCATTTCTCAAACAGCAAACTTAGTGTCATGATTTACAACATCCACTGTGGCCCAGTCACCTTTGCCATCAATCATTTTGTCATGTGTAGCAGTGTGTGCCATGCTTTATACAGGAAAACAACCTTACTGACCAACCATAAGGTAGACACATGCTTTGAGTTCTTTTGCAGCCTGCTATGGTCTGAATGTTTGTGTCCCCACAAAGTCCATATGTTGAAATCCTAACCCTAAGGGTGATGGTATTTGAAGGTGGGGACTGGGGGAGGGCATCACATCATGAGGGGGGAGACCCCAGAGAGCTAGCTAGCCCCTTCCAGCACATGAGGACACAGTGAGAAGGTGCCATCTGTGAACCTGGAAACAGGCAGGTCCTCCCCAGATGCCAAATCTGCTGGCACTCTGATCTTGGTCTTGCCAGCCTCCAGAACTTTGAGGAATAAATTTCTGTTTCTGAGCTTCCAAGTCTATGGTATATTGTTATAACAACCTGAACATACTAAGATATAGCCTTTAGGGGTGGAATTGTTCTTGCCCATTTCCCTTTTGGATTAACTGGATAAAAGTTCAAAGGACATGTCTTAGTCCATTTTGTGCTGCCATGATAGAATAATACCACAAATGGGATAATGTATAGTGAACAGAAATGTATTGTCCCATGGTCTGGAGGCTGGCAAGTCCAATATCAAGATGCCGGCATCTGGCAAAGGCCTTCTTGCTGTGTCATCACATGGCAAAAGGAGAAATAAATAGAGAGGAACTCTGTCCTTACATGGAGGAAAGCAGAAGCACAAAGAGAGGAACCGAGTCCTCAAACGGCAGACGAGCAAAGAAGCAAAAAAAAAAGGAGCCTCAAACTCACTCTTTTTTAACAGCATTAATCCCACCCATGAGGGAAGAACCCTTATGGCCTAATCACCTCTCAACAATCCCACTTCTTAATACTGTTACAATGGCAAATGAATTTCAATATGAGTTCTGAAGGGGACAAACATTCAAACCATAGCAGTAGGCATACAGCTGTCAGCCCTGAACAGTTTAAATGGCTTGCCCCACACTTGGAATGGAACATGCAACCTGGGCCCTATTGGTGTTGTGTTCTGATGAATTGTGCTGATGTTTCTGAGGATAAATGGCTTAGAATATGTAATCGGTTAAATATTTTCTCCCCCAAATTCATGTCTACCCAGAATCTCAGAATGTGAACTTATTTGGAAATGGGTCTTGGCAGGGGTAAGTAGTTGAGTAATGCGTCCACAAGCCAAAAACCACCAAGCCGCCTCCAGAAATAAGGAGAGAGGCATAGAACAGATTCTCCCTCAGAGCCTCCAGAAGAAACCA
This sequence comes from Lepilemur ruficaudatus, assembly GCA_963574885.1. Taxonomy (NCBI): domain Eukaryota; kingdom Metazoa; phylum Chordata; class Mammalia; order Primates; family Lepilemuridae; genus Lepilemur; species Lepilemur ruficaudatus. The sequence continues at coordinate 11,910 of CAUYRT010062105.1, read as the reverse complement.
ACATTACTGATACTTTTATTTCAGACTTGTAGCTTCAGAATTATGAGATAATAAATTTCTATTGTTTTAAGCCACCCAATTTGATGTACTTTAATATACTAGCTCTAGCAAGCTACTATAGAAAGTAAGGATGATGCTACAAGAAGCATCTATTACAGGCTTTAATGTAGTGTAGCTGTGGCACGTGTCACCAGGTTAATTGCCAGAATCAACTGCTCTGGCATCCTCGCCCAGAGTTCCCTTCCTCTGAGAGTTCCATGTGTGTTTCTCCCAAAGTGTCAGCTCAATCAAAAAGAATGACATTTCCAAACTGACAAAGTCTATTTTTAGTCCAGGTATGTGGGGAGCTGTACTCTCTGGCTGGAGCTTTCCAACAAGCCCTGACATCCCTTTGCAAGCAAATGTAGGTTAGCCAGATTTGCTGTACAAAGTGCCTCTCTCTGCCTGATACTTTGTTACAGTATCAGTGAAATCGTAGCTCCCTATCAGTTTCACAGAAAGCATGTAAATTTCTAACATTAAACTTATACAAGCCTTGATGTTGATAAAATTCTAGTCATTCAAAGACAAAGGCATTGTATTTTCCTTGGCATTAGAGCAGAGCAGTTACCCTTTCTAATTTAACTATAATAGTAGGAGCTGAAAATATTTACATTTATTTTACTTTCTTATTGAAATATTATTTATCCTATAAAGCAAGACTCTGAATGTTAAGGTGAAATTTCATGAATCTCATTTAAACTCTCCCTCTGGAGGTTCTGTAATTGAGTCTATTGAAATAAACTGATGATAAACAGATTAACAGGAGAAAGGCATGCAAGAACCCCATGCACGTGTGGGCGGGAGTCACACAGAATATGAGATTCAAGGAAAGGGCAGATGGTTGAAGTTTAAATACCCTCTTCATATGGGAGAGGAAAGTAGGGGATGTGGGCAGTTTTAGAGGAAGAATAAATGATTTTTAGAGAAAAAGCATGGGCCCAAAGGACAGAAAACAGCCTGGGACAAAGTTCCTCTGGGCTCTGGGAGAGGCGGCTACAAGTTATGGGAAGGGGAGGGACAGAACTGTACTGTGGACAAAGGTTGCCTTATTACATAGATCAAGTCTCTCAGGTTAAAAAAAAAAATTAAAAAAGTTTTCCAGAGAAGCTTCCAGAAGCATAGGAAGAATAGCCTGTCTGAGTGTGGTGATGACTTTTGATTTTCTCTCTGGTGATTAATCTTCCTTGTATTTTTGATGAAAGGAGGTTTAAGACAATTGCATTCCTTTTGGAAGAACTTCCCTCGGTCAGATTAAGGGAACTTCAGAGACAGCCCCTCCCTGTCCCCCTCTCTGCCCATTAAAAGTGGGGAGCAGTCTGCGGCCATACCACCCTGAACGTGCCCGATCTTGTCTGACCTCGGAAAGTGGGGAGCAGCTGGACATGGCAGAGAGAGACCTTGGTTCTGAGGCTGATTTCTGAGGCCTTTCAATCTTCTTTGTTCGAAGCACTCAGTGTATTTTGGAGTATTGTTTTCTGAGCCACAACACTGTCTATGGAGAGGACCCAGGAAAATCAATCATATGGATCAACTAATCCATTCCTTTATTAATTACAAGGAAATCTTGACACTTAACTGTTTTATATTTTTTTTTAAAAAAAGCTTCAACATTATATTGCAAAACAAAATGAAAAACATTCATTTTGATTGGTACAGAAATGGAAAACCACTTATGTAAGTAGATTTCCTAAGGGAGAGACTCTGACCCCAGATCAGTGTCTGAAGCATCTGGTGAACTTGGACATGCGGAATCTAAGCTACAAGGACAAGGATATCTTGAGTGTCTAGGGATGGCATCACATTGAACTACAGAAACATTTTAATTAGGGATCAACTGGGCAACTCTTGATAATTTCACTGAATGGAAAATAGTTGCTGCAAATTAGAAGCTACTTTGTTTATGTCTCATCCAGTTTTTGAGAAGAGATTGCCAATTATTTATGGAATTATTTTGATATCTACCTTGTGGAGACATTAGTATTTGTAATACTCAGAAAAATCCTTTAAGAAACAAAGATGATGGGCGGCTGGGGCAGGAGGATCACTTGAGCCCAGGAGTTTGAGGTTACAGTGAGCTCTGATTGCCCCAGGTGCACTCCAGCTGGGTGACAGAGTGAGACCCTGTCTCTAAAAAAGAAAAGAAAGAAACGTAGACGAAACGTTCTGTCAAACAACCAAAACAAAATCTTTTAAAGATTTTAAAGATTTCAGCTAACAAAATAACTCTCAACCAAACAGATTCTGCAGCCTCTTTGCAAGCTGATTCTAGAAACATAAGAAGCCCTGACATGGGTGTAATATGGGAAAGGAGAAGCAGGAATTAGCAGTATCGTGCTGTAGCAAAAGAATGGGGAATTTTCATGGGTTACCTTTTCTGTTTCCTCTTCCTTCTTTGCAGTCTGGTGTCCCATACCATTAGAACACCATTCTGAACTTTCTTTTTTGATCATCCATCCCTGTTGAGAATCTGATGAAAGTTATACATTTTTTATGCTGGTACTCATGCAGTTATGAACACCATTCCAGGAGTATTTGTGGACTCTCTGCATCTAGGGATGGACTTAATGCATCCCTCTTCCCCCATCATAAGCCTTTGCCTCAACCCCTCACCAAATCTTTCCAAAAAAGGATCTAATAAATTCATTCATACTAAAATACAATAAAGCTTCATGTTTGGCCATTCTTTCCTAGAAGGGAATTTTAAATGAAGTGACTTCATCATTGTTCTATGTGAGAACAGCATGTTACCCCCTAAGGACTTCTTCCTGAAGACCCAAAATCAAACACTCATATAAAGGAAGCTTGATTTAGAATGCCCACCCTTCAACCCAACTCAAAATATATAAAATTGAATTCATTTTTCCCCCAGAAAATTCATTCCATTTTCATTGCCTTCATAATCTAGGTTCAGAATCTTGGAGTTACCTTGATTCTGGACTCTTCTCCTCTCATCCAATCAATCATCAAATACCATCCATCATGTTTTTCTTTATGATGTCTTTCATACCCATCCCTTCCTGTATGTATGAGCCTCCTATTGCTGCTGTAACAAATTTTCAAAAATTTAGTGGCTTAAGACAACACAGATTTATTCTTTTACAAATCCTGGAGGCCAGGAGTCTGAAATGAGTCTTACAGGGCTAAAATCAAGCTATTTATTAGAAACCAACTCACAATGGTTTCTACTTTCTTTGACTTCCTACAGCACTGTTTGTTGGGATGATGCCTCACATGCTATTGGGTATGGATCCTGTCTCTACAACTTTCCCACTATGTGAACTTAGACAAACCATTTTCCTTTCCCATGCCTCTGTTTCCTTGTTTCTAAAATGGGTAATAGTCATGCCCTAATCACAGGATTGTCATGAGGATTCAAAGAGATAACAAGGCATTTAAGACACTTCGCGTGTAGTTCTCAATAAGTGTTAACTCCTCCTTTTCCTTGTTATTTTCTTTAGTATATAACCTATTTGCTGTGTTAAAAATTCCTTGAGGGCTCAGACTATTTCTTTTACAGTATGCCATATATATCGGAGGCTCAGTAAATGCATCTTTTAAGACTAATGTTGTGTTGATAATAATTATAATATAAAGGGACATTCTGATATTATTTTCACAACATTCACCCAAGTCCCTGACACTTTCTATTTCTCATTCTGCTTATACAAGTGAATACCTTCTCTTCAATTACATTGTTTACATGTCTATTAAACTGTTTATGCTTCTATTAACTGTGTGGAGAAAATTTATGCTTGATTTACTGTGGAAACATCTGAGAACAATGTTCAGCAAACAGCTGGCCTTCGTCAAATACTGGCTGGGGAATGAACTTCTGGTGGTCTAGAATCAGCCTGTCATGTCACGTGCTTGACCAGTAATTTATCATCTGAAAAATGAAGAGATTGCATTTGATGATCTCTACAGTCATTTGAAGCTCTAAAATTCATTAATAACTATAATTCTGAGAATAGGGCCAGAAATTAGTTTGACCAAGAAATAACCCTTTCTTACCTTTTGAATTGTTCCCTCAAACACAGCTCTTACTTGACACTATTCTGGTGACAGGTACACTAAAAGGCTTGACTTCACAAAAAAAAAAAAAACAAAACTACTGTACCCCCTAAATCTAGGGAAATAACAAAAGAAAAGTCCTAGGTCACTGGCTTGAGCAGCTAGTTAGATAGTGATGTCCCTTACTGAGGTCAAGAAGATTGAAAAAGGAAAAGTTCAGAATATAAATCAAGAGCATCCTCTAAAAGTGCAGAGGTAGTGTCTATGTCTAAATTTTGCTTACTGGTATATACACAGCACCCAACGCACTGCCTAACGTAATAGGCAGTGTTTGTATTTGTTGAATTAGTGGATACAAATTGAACTGGGTTCTATGACAATCCTGTAACATCCTGACCATTCAGCTTTTACAAAGTGGAGTTCAGTAAATTTAAATGAAATAGTAAATGGACATGGAATATAGTTACGAGATCCATGTTTCAAATTTATGCCTGAAGTGACAGTGATAAGTGTCTTCTACATATATGAGCTTTATGTAAAGCAAAGGACATTTTTACCGAATGTCTGACGTAAGAAATGTCTGATGCTGTAAACAGGTACTTCAGGAAAGAAAAAGTCCTAAGAACTTCATTATAGATGGAGTCTCTTTGTTGTGCTTGAAGCTCCATAGTCTTAGTGAGTTGACTCTTAAGTGCATAGCAGCCTTATACCACTGGCTTTTATTAGACAGGGGAGCAAACAAGAGAGCAAGTGACATCATCTTGTGTCAGCTGTTGGTGCTTGTCAGCTATGACAGGCTAAGTAGGAGCTCTAGAATGACATTGAGACCGAATTGGTATTCAGATTCTAAACTCTGAGGCCCACATGGTTTTTAGCATAATCACATTTACATGCTATTTGCACGTCCCAACTCTACTAGATTATGGATTACGTTATTCATTTTATGAAAAGGAAAAATTCTATACAGAAGGATACAAAAGTGTATCTTCACTGGTGTTCCGCCAAAAGATGAGTTCAATACTTTTTGATAGGTAATTGACATCTAGTGTCTTTACTATTCCAATAAAGGCTTTTCAAAAATTTGGTGTTGGCTGTCATTGAAAATGAGATTTGATCAAGGATCAGACTTGATGATGGTCTGAGTCCTATCTCTGCAGGGTCAGTCCCACAAGGAAAGCAATGCTTCAAGAGTACACTCTTCCTATGTTGCCCAGGGCAGGCAACTGGCAAGAACTAGATCCACCAAAGTCTCAGCCAAGTGGATGGATGGGGTTCTGGTTATCCGGAGCATCTAAGAAGAAAATGAGGCCGATGCCCGGGGTATAGGCCAATGTAGAGGGAGGTATAGAAGGGCTGTGGCTCAATTTAGATATTCCAGATTCTTGACTTAAAACATTAATATTAATAGCAGCCCCCCCCCCAATCATGGGTCTGGTGCTGTAACTATACTGTTGCCTTGGTCAAAATAGACTCTTCACCTTCCTGAAGAGGAAGAAACCATCATGGAGCATAGGTGAATCAGGGAGAGAAATAAAACAGAACTGAGAAAATGCCCTGCAATTTATAATAGGCTATACAGTACAGGTGCACATTTTTATAGCTTTGTGATTAGAAAGCTGCCTCTAGAATCAGACCATCCAGCATTAAATCAGATTTGCCACTTGACAGTCGGGCCTTGCCTTACCTTTCTGTGTCTCCACTTCTTTAAATGTAAAATGGAGATAATGACGGCACCTACTCCATAGGGTGGTCTGAGATTAAATGAAATCACGTGGTGAAGCAGTAAGAACTGTATCTGGCATATAATGAGATCCCAGTAAATATCAGCAGGTATAGATCTTGCCTAGAACTCAGGATCCCTTTTGATCTATAAACGTAGGTCATTTTTTCTGTTCAGCAATCTATTCTTCATTATGTCTTGATTGTCTCCTTCACCTATACCAGTGGTTCTTGACCAGGAGTGATTTTGCCCCTGAGGGACATCTGGCATTGTCTGGAGACATTGTTGGTTGTTACAACTTTGGGAGGAAGGTGCTACTGGCTTCTAATAAGGAGAGGCCAGAGATGCTACTAAACATATCAGCCCCCCCACAACAAAGAATCATCCAGCCCCAAATGTTAATAGTGCTAAAAGTGAGAAATCCTAGACCCATGTCTAGTAATCTGCAGAATTTCATCTACTGCAACTCTGAAGGAATAAGACAGTGTATCTTCTGCTCTCACCTTCCAGAGCCCTAAGACTCTGAAAAGACGGGATGCACATAAAGCTGCCACCTCAGTGTGCACTGCCACAGACTTCTCCTGTCCTTGTCCCTTCTGCTTGTCACGCTCTGAAGTTGGGGGTGTGGTGGGATTTTTGTATCCCAGGATGCAATGGACCAATGGACCACTTCTTCCTAGATCCTGTCCAGTTTCTTTCAGGGAGTTGCAATTCTCAAATGCCTATTGATTGATTTAGGGGGTGAAGGTGGGTGGGGATAGGGAAGCCTGCAATCTGGCTGCCTCAGGAAGTAGTGCCTGCACACTCAAGGTGTGGCCGGAAGGGAAGGGGAAGGGTCTTTCCATCTGCTTTCAGTTAGGAAGGATCATTCTGTTTCTGGCAGCATAATTTGGGTGGTCTGTCCACATTTTGCCATTGTGTTTTGTGGCTTCATAGATGATGGAAATGCTTTTTAGATTCTAGCAATAGACTGAGAAATCCTACCATTTTCGGAAGAGGGAATTTGAAGTTTTTATGTTTTCTAAAACATCACAGTTCTTTTCACTGACAACTAGGAAAGGCTGTCGGGGCTATAAACGCTGTTTAAAATCATTACTTTACTCCTGCTGGTTTGTTTTCAAAAGGGCAGATTAAGGCACGGGGATCTCCTTTGGGACTATCAGTGAATCTGTAGTGAGGATTTGCCTTTTCTCAGATTCATTCTCAGAGAAGTTTAGAGTTGCATTTCCAACCAATGCAGAGATGCAGGGGTGAAGGGACGTTCTGAACCCTTTGGGTCTCCATCCTATCGTCCTACCTCAGAATTCCAGAAGTTAGAGCAGGCAAACAGTTCCTGGGTCCCTAACGACACGGACTGGTAGCAGTGTGAATAAATGGTTACATTGTGCAAATTTCTAATTTCAGATTTAAAATATTCAGCTAAAATGGCATTTAATCAAGAGATTAAGCTTTATAATAACTGGAATCGTGGCTGGTTTCTAAACCTGGTAAGCTTCATGCTCCATGTGCACACAATGAATGTTTTTTAATGACTGATGAGTAAGCTGAATTTTCATGTTCTTCTCCAAATGGCTTCGGAGTTGCTTTTTCTCAGTGAACACTGGTCTTGAATACACTCAGATGTTGAAAACCCAGCTGTTTCTCTGTGTGAACAAAAAGCAGTGGTAATTAGTTTTTATAACGTACACGTCTTTCACTCTAGAAAAGTGCAACACTCAACAAATAACATTTTAATTAAAATCCAATGACTACTTCTTCCTGTTCCTTTTCTCCTTAAGTAGTCTTCCTCCATAGTTTCTGCATATGATACACAAGGGAGAAATATCTCCAAAATACAATAATTTTTCAGATAACAGAATCAGATTACCAATTTTTAATGAATTTACAAATTTTGAATTTATGACTAAAATTTCCCTATTTACATAACTTTAATTATGGGCTTCACAAAGAAAAAGCCTGCAATTATATCAGTTTTACATATTAATAAAATGACTTTTGGTTAGAAGATGGCCTAAGGCCATATACATTTTATTAACTGCACAAACGCCACAACCTTGAATTTCCAGGGGCTTATTCCTCAGTAGAATATAATTGATATTAACAGGAAAACTACATTGTCACGATTATTTTGGAGGATTTCTTCTTTGTTACCACATTATATTATCTAAATTGAATGTGTCTAGTTGGAAATTCACAACCCTTCCAGCGCATGGTTGGAAGCCAATTGTATTAGTTTGCTAGGGCTACCATAACAAACTGAGTGGCTCAAACAACAAAAATTTATTTTCTCACAATTCTGTAGGCTAGAAGTTCGAGATCAAGATGTTGGGTAGAACTGGTTCCTTCTGAGACCTCTCTGCTTGGCTTATAAATGGCCATCTTCTCCCCGTGACTTCACACAGTCTTCCTTCTATTAATATGTGTGTCTGTGTCCTAATTTCATCTTCTTATAAGGACATCAGTCATACTGGATTAGGGCCCACTCTAATGACCTTATTTTACTTAATTACCTCTTTCAAGAACCTATCTCTAAATATAGTCACATTCTGAGCCACATTCTGGGGGTTAGGACTCCAACACATGAATCTTAGGGGGACACGATTCAGCCCGTAACACCAACTCACAGACTTCCCATGTTTTTCATTTGGTTTAAGTGGAATAAAGTAGTCCCAAATGATACCTGTTTCTTACACAGACAGAATGCATATAAACTATATTCAAACTGAAGCCAGATTATGGCACAAGCATAGGTTGTTTGGAGACTCCTAAATGCTAATTGTTATTTAAGGACGGCAGATTTTCAGACCAACAAATCTCACAAGCCTAAGGATATCAAAGGTGCATCAGGAATGATGGGGTGCCAGGTACAGTGGAAATCCAACACATGCACGTGTAAGGGCTATGATTAGATATACCTGAGACTCGGTACCTGCAAACCTGCAGTTTGCACACCAAGTTTGTCCTAAAGATCTTTGGAAATATTTTCAAACCAAGGCTTGTTTCTTCCTTTGCTCCTTAGTTTAAAGCCACAGACATTCCAAGTCTACAGAGGCTACCATTGCTCTAAAACGTGGATCATCCCACTTACCTTTATGGACAGTCTCATCACTAATTTGTATATTACCTGTTTATTCCCACAGATGACTTGTTCACTAGTTATGATACCTCACTTCCCGAAGCCTTGTTTTTCTCATCTCTAAAATAAGGAGGAGCTGGCACAGCAGTGTTCAGTGGATAAAAGAATTAACCTCAATCTGATCTGGGGATCATTTGGACAAAAACAAGGGAAGGTAGGAGGAAGAAGAGAGTGCACTACATTTTTAAATTAATTTTTTTAACGTAAGAAAGTTGTCAGTGCATTTTTATAAGATAGTAGCCCTCTGACTATAAGAGATTGTTTCATTACCGGAAAAATTACCAGTACCCAGATGTGGGAGGGAAACTGGGGAAGGAAAGGGAAAGAGGCAGAAGTATAAAGTGGGGACGGGAGAGGAAAGAAGAGGCAGGTGCTTCCCAGATGAAGTGGACCTGGAAGGGATACGTAGAGGAAGGGGGAGATGCATGATCATTCTGCAGAACTTCAAATAGCTTGCTGTGTGTAAATACAAGGCACATGACAGCACATGGTGAGAAACAAGGCTGGAGAAACCAAGATGAGAATAGGAAGAGTCTGTGCCATGCAGAATAGTTTGATATTAGTTCTGATGCCTGTAGGGGCACCATGGAAGAATTCTCCCAGGCAGGCAACGTGACCTAACTGGTGTTTTAGGAAGATGGCCGGGGTGGCAGGGGGCAGACAGATTGCAGAAGGCTGAGCAAACAAGGTCAGTAATGAGGTTGGAACTGAGTGCAAGGAAGGGTCTAAATCAAGGCTAGGATAAAGAGGTGGTGTTTAAAGGACTTGTGACTGATCTGGGATGGGGAGGTTTTAGAAAAGGAAGTAGCTGAATGCCTCTTCTGCAGTTCTTACCACAGTGATCATTTTCACATAATAGATGCTCATAAATGTTGATAGAATGTAATTAAACTGGTTCTTTCCTTTAAATGGGTTTAGCTCCACCAACTAATTCTTGCAAAATGAGAGTATTTGGCTCAGTTAATACTGCAAAAGAGTGTGGTTTTAGCGCTATTAGCGTTTACTACCATTTTATCCATGCTTTAATCCATTACTGCAAATGTTTGCACAAAGCTTTTGGACAGCTAGAGTTGCTAATATTCAGAACGATTGCTTTTCACAATGACACTTGGGGTTTAGAAGCTCCAGTGCTTCTAACAGCGTTGGTAACAGCGTTGCTCCTACCCAGATTGCTTCATTTTTCATTCAAGGATATTAGAGAATGGCAAGATGTTTGATAAGGCTAGAAAGATTTTATGTATCATGCCAAGGAGTTGTAATATGAAGGCTAGCATCAACAAAGGAAGAATACAGTTCCTTGTCATATTTTTACAGTGGCCAACATCATTAATTTCAAAGCAGCTAACCCTCATTTGAGTCTAACTTTTAACTCTTGTTCTGACCCCTCTCCCCAAATCTGACCTGATTATAAACGTAAATTGGAGACGTCCATTCATTTTCACTACATCTAATTTGTCAATATACTCTATTTTCTCATCTAGATAATCTTACCAAAGAAGCTTTTCACTGGAGCTTAATATGCTTCCAATTTCCTTTAGATAAACATTCACTATAATTCTCCTCTTTCCTCCAACTCATCATATCAAACTTAATACTCTATTCCTGCTCAATCTCTGGTAACAATAGGATTTATCTGCACGCTTACTTAAGCAATCAGCATCATATCAAACCAGTAAGTAAATTTAAAGTTATTTCAAGTTATATAAAAATTATTCATACCCACTTGAAATGTCTTATTAATAGAATATGGCATTATCACTTTCAATAAACATATAAAATATTTTTTTCAAGAGCCTTTTATATCAACCACTATCATGGTTAACAATAATTAGCTATATTCAAATACACACTCTATGGTGGGCCCAGTGGCTCACACCTGTAACCCTGGCACTTGGGAGGCTGAGGCAGGAGGATTGCTTGAAGTCAGGAGTTTGAGACCAGCCTGAACAAGAGTGAGACCCCATCTCTACAAAAAATAGAAAAATTAGCCGGCATGGTGGCACGAGCCTGTAGTCCCAGCTACTTGGGAGGCTGAGGCAGGAGGATTGCTTGTGTCCAGGAGTATGAGGTTACAGTGAGTTATGATGATACCACTGCACTCTAGCCCTGGCAAAAGAGTTGAGACTCCGTTTCAAAAAAAAAGAAGCTGGGTGCAGTGGTGAGTGCCTATAGTCCCAGCTATTCCTCCAGAGGCTGAGGACTGCTTGAGCCCAAGAGTTCAAGACTAGCCTGGGCAACATAGTGAGACCCCATCTCTAAGAAAAAAAAAAGAATGTTTCTGATACATAATTCCCTAATAATCATGAATTCTTCAAATGACTGATTTCCTTTAAATAATTAAAAAAATTTAAATGTAAGAGACTGTCAGAGAATTAAGAAATGTTGGAATGTATAATACCATCCTTTTTAAAATTCTGTAGAGTTGGTAGAATAACCAAAAACATTTTATACCAAGCCAGTGGGACTGAAAGAGTAGTGTTATTGGCTGAACTGTGTCCCACTAAAATTTGTATGTTGAAGTCCTAACCCCCAATGCCTCAGAATGGGGCAGTATTTGGAGAGTAGACCCTTTCAAAAGGTATGGAATTAAATTAAAATGAGGTTACATGAGTGGGGCCTAATTCAACATGATAGATGTCCTTAAAGAAGAGGAAATTAGGACACAGACGTGTACAGAGAAAAGACCACATGAAGTCACAGGGATAACAGGGCCATCAATAAGCCAAAGAGAGGCTTTAGAAGAAACCAACTCTGCGGACACATTGATCTTGGGTATCAAGCCTCAAGAATTGTGAGACTATGGTTTTCTGTTGCTCAAGCCACTCAGTCTGTGGCTTTGTGTGCTTAGTTATAGCAGCCCTGGCAAACTAACACAGGCCGCTATCTCCGTGTGGTGCGATGTCATCCCAAAGAGCAGCCCGATGTGAAAGAGGACTCCAGGAGCTAGATCTAGTAACGGAAAGAAATGTGTACTTGGAACTGCATGATCCCTTTACTATGA
>CAUYRT010062104.1:0-26039 GCA_963574885.1 Lepilemur ruficaudatus | reverse complement strand
ATTTTGTATTATTTCAGAACAAATAAGGAAGCACTTGGTGGAATCCAACTAAAGAGGACCTGAGAGGGATATTAAATTTGACCATTCCTGGCCAGGGACAGTGGCTAATGCTTGTAATCCTAGAACTTTGGGAGGCCAAGGTGGGAGGATCACTTGAGGCCCAAGTTCAAGACCAGCCTGGGCAATATATTGAGACCCCGTCTCTACCAAAAAATGTTTTAAAATCAGGTAGGCATGGTGACACATGCCTGTAGTCCTAGCTACTTGGGAGAGTGAGACAGGGAAGATTGCCTCCTGCCTAGGAGTTGGAGGTTACAATGAGCTATGATCACGTTACTGCACCTGGGCAACAAGAGTGAGACCCTGTCTTAAAAATAAATAAATAAACAAATTTGACCATTTCATGGTCTGGCTCCCCAGTCCTTGAAGGAATGGGCAGTTTCTCATCTCAGACTAACATAAAATGACAGTTATCAAAATGTTGGCAACACTATCATTTTAACATAGGACATGTATACTTGCATATGACAATGGTTTTATGTATTAATTGCCAACATTTTTGAGCATTTATTAGGTGCCAGACACAATTTTAAGTGTTTATACATTAATTCTTGCAATAACTCTGTGGAAGCACATACTATTATCCTCATTTTATAGATGAAGAAACTGAAGTGCATAAATGTTAAGTAACATGGCTGGGATTCATTTGTAGCCACTGAAATACAAAGGAAAAATAAATAAAAAACAAAAAGAGCTGGGATTCAGACCTACCTAGTCTGACTAGAGTCTGTGTTCCTGACCTGTCTCTCAAGGTCTGTTAAGATTGATGATATTGTAGAACTAGAGTACTAAGTCAGTTCTTCCTATACAAGCTAAGTCAGTTCCTCCTATATGAGCATGCTCAAGAGTCCTCTTTCTTATAACAAAACTTTATTTGTTGTCTCATATCTCCATTTTCTTTCAATTGCCAAAGTACTAGAAAGAATTATGATTGTGAACATTTACATGTTTATTTCATTATGGTATACAATGTGCCTTCATATATCTTTTCCAATTTGTTGACATGGAGCAGGTATCATCATTATCACTATTTAAAATTTTACAGATGGCCAGGTGAGATGGCTCACGCCTGTAATCCTAGCACTCTGGGAGGCTGAGGCAGGTGGATCATTTGCACTCAGGAGTTCGAGACCAGCCCGAGCAAGAGCGAGAACCCATCTCCACCAAAAATAGAAAAAAATCAGCTGGGCATGGTGGCTCATGCCTGTAGTCCCAGCTCTTCAGGAGGCTGAGGCAGGAGGATGGCTTGAGCCCAGGAGTTTGAGGTTGCTGTGAGCTAGGCTGACACCACGGCACTCTAGCCTGGGCAACAGAGTAAGACTCTGTCTCAAAAAAACAAACAAACAAAAAAAAAACAAAAGGAAAGCAAAAGTAAGCATAGACAACAAATATGATTTACTGGAACAAGAATTCTCAAATCAAGAGTTCAAGGTTCTTGTCTGCCATTTACCATCTATGTAACTTAGGATACACTACTTAAAATAGATCTACCTTTATTGTGACAATCACATAAAAACAATAGACCTACCTTGATTTCCTCCTTATCTGTAAAAAAAAATTTTTTAATATATATATTTTTTTGTGCTGTGCTGTGTGCCTACCTCACAGCAACTTCAAACTCCTGGGCTCAAGCCATCCTCCTGCCTCAGCCTCCCGAAGAGCTGGGACTACAGGCATGCACCACCATGCCAGGCTAATTTTTTCTAGATATATTTTTAGTTGTCCAGCTAATTTTCTTTCTATTTTTAGTAGAGACGGGGTCTCGCTCTTGCTCAGGCTGGCCCCGAACTCCTGAGCTCAAATGATCCACCCACCTCGGCCTCCCAGAGTGCTAGGATTACAGGCAGGAGCCACTGCGCCTGGCCTTTTTTTGTGTTTTTTAAACCTCTAATGTCATTAATATATTTTAACACATGAACTGCCATATGAGTTGTATTTAACTCATGCTAGTTTTGAGCCTGGGGCCTGTGAAGCATATACAACTCACATGTCTCCTCACCTTGGGAGTTGCAAGAACTATTTTTCAAGTTGCATATAACTCATGCACAGAAAACAATAAAAAATAACAAATTTTTCATTACATTAGAAAGGATCATTTTGTTTTTGAAGTTTTTATTCTATTTTCCTAATAAAACACTGTGGCCCTGAGGAAAATTTTTTCTAGTGTGGCAGTCAATGTGTTAGTATGTTTTTTTTCCCATGTTAAATTTCTATTATTGTCTTACCTTATTAGACAATTTTTAAAGACAAAGTGTTATCCTGATCCTGTTTATGGATAATAATCTTAGTAAATTTTTGTGAAATGTATTGAGTTGAACCAAAAATAATTGTGAGCTGATAACCACTAAATTCTGTGTCAAATTATTTTCTTTGCTTCATTTCAATGTTTGTTAAACTTAATGCCATTGTCACGAAAAGCTCATTCATAATGGGCTTGATGGTAGAGAAAGAAGTTGAAAATAGGTCAGGTATGTTGTCTTACTGGTCCTAGTCCAATTATTGGTTTCTCTTAGAGGAAGTATGGATGTAGCAGGAAGCCTGAGAGAGACAGAATAGAGCATTGAAGCATTATTCACTAAAAGAAAACATTTTTTTAAAAATCCACATCATTTGCATGGTCTTTATTATGACATCTCCCTTTTTTATGTTATGTGATTGCTAATTATAGATATTTAAATGGACAGTAACCATTAATAGTAAGTAGAAGCATTAAGAGATTTCTAAATTGGATACCTTTAAAAATTCAGGTTCTGGCCGGGTGTGGTAGCTCATGCCTGTAATCCTACTACTGGGAGGTAGAAGCAGGAGGATAGCTTGAGCTTAGGAGTTTGAGGTTACAGTGAGCTATGATGACACCACTGCACTCTGGCCCATGCAACAGAGTAAGACCCTGTCTCAAAAAATAAATAAATAAAAATTCAGGTTCTATTTATATATCACATATTCCAAGTATCTTTCTACTCGTGCTGTCTCTAGTTTCAAGTTGGGGGAATTTGAACACTTGGAATCTGCTGAAACAATGAAGGGTACTTCTAGTTTGGAATCCTTACAGGGCTGTCATGGCATAGCCCACACTGGTCACTACTTCACTGAAAATGTGACTTAAAAAAAGTATAATGCTGTTCTTTTTTGTGTGTGTGTATGTAGATTAGATTCCTGCCTGAGTCTTAATCTAAAGTTAAAAAGGTTAAACTTCAATCCAGTGAAGAAGAATTCAATACTACTTTGTATATGGGGAGCAGAATGATCATATATGTGACAGGAAATCACATACTTGCTGAACTTATTCTTTAAACACTCTGTAATGTTTACTCTGTTCTAGGTACCTGTTTCAAGTACTTTTGAAGCTTTATGTTAATCCTCATAAAAACCCTTTGGGGTTGGTATTATTATCCCCATTTCAAAGATGGGGAAACTAAGGCATAGAGTAACTTGTCCAAGGTCATTCAACCAGTGAGTGGGACAGATGGAATTTGAACCCAGGTCATCTGACTCTACAGTTCTATGCTCATAACTACTGTTCTTTCAAATTAATTGAATTGACCATCCTTGGACCTGAGACCACTCTGTTCTGATGAAAGTCAAGGAGTGTGCTTGATTGCACAGGATCTGTACCAAGTGCCTGCTGAGTTTGGATGGCCTTAGAAGATGAGGAGTAAGTGCCTATCTTGGGTGCATTTGGGTTAACTATCCATGTAAAGCTTACCAAAAGATACATGAATATGAATACTTCATGTGTCTATAGTGCTCATAGAGTTCATATTTCATCGCCTTTGATCCTCACACCAATTCTTTGAGGGAGGCAGGGCAAGAGAGGCTCAGAAAGGTTAAATGACTTTATAAAAGTCTCACAGATAGTGAGCAGCAGGGTTAGTGCTCTAATCCAGTTCTGCTGACTCCATATCCAGTGATCTTTCCTCTATTTTTAACCCCTTTCCTGCAATCTGAACTTTGCTGTTACCTTGGCAACAGAGAAGAACACTGAGTTCCTGGAAACCATGGTATTGCCTTCTTGGTGTGCCACAAAATTATAGTAGAGGTTCAACTGAGGTCACCTTACCCACCAATCTTTGTGTCAAATTCCCTTCGTTATATGCTTCATCTTAATGTTTGTTAAGCTTACCTGTCCTTGTCACCAAAAGGTTGTTCATGATGGGCTGCTTGGCAGATAGGTGAGGTATGCTGGCTTTTCTGATCTTGGTCCAGTCAATTCTGTTTCTTTTAGTCCTGGGAGGTGGGTATGAAGCGGGAAGCCTCAGAGACACACAATAGCAGCCTGGAGCGAGGACCTTCCCCCTCTTCGGGCCTCACTCTCCACTTCTGATGTGGTCATTTGCCCCTCAGCTTCTCTTGTGATATGTCGCTATTCAGCAAAGGTGAAGAAAGGCCTTCACCCTTCTGTTGGTTTGCAACAACATGCTCTATTTAGAGTGGTTTAGATAAGGATAGTCTTTATTTTAGAGAAAATAGCCATGCAGCATTCTTTATCTATATAGTTTTTAAGGGATGGTGTGGTCCATTCACTTTTCGCCCAGGTATGAAGTTATGAAGGGTCAGATGTATGATCAGATCCTAAGAAAACTTTAAATGGTCATTTAACATTTTGCCAGCAGGTGGCACTTCTCTCCTTACTCACCAAATACAGTCTCTGTAGGAAATACTGTTCCTATTTATTTGCTGTACTGAGTTCCTCAGAGTAATCTTAAGTTTAGCCAGATCCAAGCATTTCTCTTTCCCTTTTGTGGCAGTGTAGTCTAACATATCTGTTTATAGGTTTATATATATATATACATATATATATATACACCCCTTTTCGGCAAAGAATTGGAATTGCTTACAATATACAGTATACAATAGTAAAATATGAAGAAAATGAGAATGTAAATGATAAATAGTATCAAATTAGATTCAGAGTTGCCAGTAGCCAGAGCAATGAATGATATGGTTCTCATTATCAGGTCTTTGTGTGAATGGGAAGAGGGAATGACCTTTCTAGGATTTGAAATAAAAATGGAATTTCTCACCTAGGGTGTTTCTGTTGTGGCCTTGTCATCTCTCTACCCTAATTTATAAGTTATTCCTGGCATGTAAAGACTAAGCAGTACTTTTACTACTATGTAGCCTCAGGGCTATGTAGTCATCATTCTTTAACCTATCGGCTTCCAACTTTTCAAGATGCCAGCTTCACTCATTCATTCCACCTACATAGATTGCCCTGGGCATTGGGAACACAAGCATATCCTTTAGGCAGGCTTGAATGTGCCCAAATCAATTTATGTTAAGAATCCTTTCAGAGAGCTTTTAACTAGTTGGAGAAAGAAGACCTACGTTTACACTCATGAAAAAAATCAGAGCGCTGTGCCAGACAATGTTATAATCAGTCAAATGCTAAATCTGTGTGATTG
Source organism: Lepilemur ruficaudatus (assembly GCA_963574885.1). Taxonomy (NCBI): domain Eukaryota; kingdom Metazoa; phylum Chordata; class Mammalia; order Primates; family Lepilemuridae; genus Lepilemur; species Lepilemur ruficaudatus. Next base: position 20,574 of record CAUYRT010062104.1, on the reverse strand, counting down.
GTTTTAATGGGTTCTCCTCGGGTTATTAAAAATATATCGGTAAATTCCAACTCTTTCAAGTTTCTCTCCAACTGGAAACCACATTAAAACTGGCTTCCACTATCAATAAAGTTTGTATGGGATGGCGTGGTCCGCAATAGCTGGGGTAGGAGGGGTCGGGGCTGGCTAGAGAGGCGGGCACTCCGGTCCCCTCGCCCCTCCGCCGGGCCACAGGGTACTTCATCGAGATCAACTCCAAGTGCCGGCCAGCCCGGGTCTGAAGGACCAGCGTCTTGCCGCGCCCATCACTGGCTGAAGTTAGGGCAAGATTGGGGAGAGCGACAGGGCGGGGAGGGGGCTCCAGGGAGCCAGCCCCGGGCGGCGGCTGCTGACCGTGCGGGCCCGGCTCCCTGCGCCCGCGGGAAGCAGCGGCGGCGGCGGGGCGGCGGCTTTGTGGCGCGCGCGGGTTCCACCGCGGGTGGCAGGAGGCGGGGCCGAGCGCAGGCGCCGGCTGCCCAGCCTCTCGGCCGGCTGCGGGCTCGGGGCATGGCCAGCCCGGCGCGGTCCGGCTTCCCCGCGCGCGCTAACAGCCGCCTAGACGCGTTCCTGCGGCGGCATCTGCCGCCCGAGGTCTACGATGCCATCCGCGCTTACGAGCCATGCATCGTGGCGTCTGACTCGGAGAACCACACCTTCAAGAACGTGGTGCTCAGCGACCGGCTCATCTACCTGACCGAGAACCCGCCCAAGTCCATCCAGCGGGTCGTGGCGCTGCGGGACGTCGTGGCCATTGACCTGGTGAGCAGCGTGGGCGGGCAGGCGGGCTCGGGAGCGCAGCCAGAACCCCCTTCTTGGGCCCCCATCTCAGCCCTCCTGCACGCGCGAAGGAGGAGGAAGACCCTCCCCATCCCGCACTGCACACTCTTTAACTTATTTCAGAAGGAGCAGCCACACAGGAAAGTTGTGGATGGCCATATGCACCCCGAATAAAGACGCCTTTCCCATTCTCTTGTGTGTGCTCATCCACCCATCTCCCCCTTCTCCACTCCACCCCCCCCCCACAGGGCCACAGGTTTGAGAACATAGCTCCCTGTCAAAAATACGCTTTGAAGGCATTCCTTTGTTTAATAAAGCACCTAGTATGTGCCAGGCGCTGTGCACCCAGAGGATGCGAAAACAAAATAGGGCCCCTTTCTGGAAGCGGCTGTAGGAAGGACCAGAAGCCAACACACTAATGCAAATAAATGTCATGTGTTAAATGCTGTTATGCTTTGTTCACTTTTTTGTCCCCAGTGCTCAGGGCGTGTTAGGTGCTCATTAAGAATAAATGAACGAATGAGTGAATGAATGCGTTAATGAGATGTGCACAGGATGCTTGGCAATCTCAGGCAGCTCACTTGATCCAAACTGGGCTTAGAGCACGCTAGGGAAACTTCCTGGAAGGAGTGTCATCAGAGTTGAGCCTCAAAGGAGATACAATCTGGCATAACTGTATCCCAATTTTTAGTATGCTGCTACTGTATCCCTTTTCTCCAGGAATAGATGTACCTTATAAACCAGCACCAGATTGGAAGCACAGTCTCCTCTCCAATTACCACACCCCACCCCCACCTTACACCCCCAGACTTGGCTCCCTTTGTTTGAGCTGCTCTCCAGGTGTGTTCTTCCCTTTTCTATTGGGGACAGGTGTCTAGCCTCATTTCTTTCTTTTCTTTTCTTTTTTTTCCTTTCTCTTACCTGAGTCTCTCTGTTCCCCAAGGGAGAGGCTGGTGAGACTCTTGATGGAGCTGCTTTGCTGAATCGTAGCTTGTTTTGAACCCATCTGTAAGAAAAGAATAAAATTAAATTAAAAAAAAGAAGAAGACTTTTTTCTTCCTTAAAATACCTCTCTGGGTTAATATCACTGTGCAAATTTATATGCTTCTTTTTGAGTAAGAGTTGGAAGTAAAACCTTGTCTATTTCCATACAACCACTGTTTCCATTCTCTTGAACTAAAATTTAAAAATTTTAAAGTTTCCTTTACCAAATGTTTTTTAAAACTTTAAATGTTCAGCTTTTTCTAGTGTCTCCAGTGTACATTAATTGTTTTGACAAAGAATTAATCATTTTAGGATATTGTTACTCTCCTCAAAAAATAGTGTATATATTTCAGTAGTTGTTACATCAATATATCTTTCTTTTTAAACTATCACAATCTGAAAAGTGTAGTAAGACTCCTTAGGTCCTCCTAAGTCAAGAATCCTGCAAAAAGGCATACCAATTAATTTGGTCATCCTTTCTACATGTGAGGTTTACCTTTCAGGCATGAAGAAGAATGTGTAATGTCTATAAATGCGCTGAACCAATCTAAGCTTTCAACACTGTTGGTAGATTGAATGCCCATCTTGCACAATATAGTTTAACTTTGGAAGTTGTGGTAGGCAGAATAATTATTCCCAAAAGATAACCGCATCCTAAATCCCCAGGGCCTGTGAATATGTTATGTTACATGGCAAAGTGGAATTAAGGTTGCAGATGGAATTAAGGTTGCTAATCAGCTGACCTTAAAATAGGGAAATTAACTTGGATTATCTGGGTGGGTCTAATGTAATCACATCTTTAAAAGTGGAAGAGAGAGGCAGGGGAAGAGTCAGGGGCAGAGTGATGCATGCTGCATCAAAAGACTTGGCAGCCTTTACAAGTTTTGAAGGGCCAAGGGGACCAAGGAATGTGGGCAGCCTCTAGAAGCCGAGGAAGACAAAGAAACAAATTTTCCCCTAGAGCCGCTAGAAGGTCCTGCTGACACTATTATAGAGACCTATTTTGGACTTCTGACCGCCAGAACTGTAAGAGAATAAATTTGTGTTGTTTACTGACACCAAGTTTGCGGTAATGTGTTATAACAGCCATAGGAGACAAATACGGAAGTATTTCCTATTATGGTGTTTGAAAATGGGTACTCTTTTAAAAATTTAATTGTTTCAGTGAGAAATAAATGTAACTATGCCAAACACAAATGCCCTAACAATCACTTTTTCTGAACTTTTATGAAATAGTTCTAGGGTTGTTATAGAATAGTTCAGTGACTTGTACTAAGCTCCACTGGGTGTTAGGAAAAATGGGTGTCACAGAATTGGTTTACCTGGTATCAGTGAATAACCACAGATGTAGTTGGCTAGTCATCCTCTGTGACCACTAGGTCCTTACTCAGCACCACAATGTGTAGAATTATCCTGACTTGTGTTATGTCACAGGTAGTCATTCTCCTATTCATGCAGACTCAGTCCCTTCAGTTATATTATGTTGGTGCCAGGCAGCTTTGTTTTTTTAGAATGAGTCCCTTCTTCCTTGAAAGATAAACTATTTAATCTTCTTTGCTGCTAGGGTGCTGTCCTCTTTCTAAGGCGAATTTTTTAGACATCCTTTTCCATCCTCAACGGTTTTCTCCTTTTACTCTACAAGTTTGCCTTGTTATTTAACTTTCAGTTGGCTCAGGTTCCCTTTCTGCCTTTGTTCTTACTGTCACATGGTTGCTGAATTTCAATAAAGTCCCCTAGCCAACTAGTCCTTTATGCCTCTGGGCCTCAGCCCTCCTCATTCCTCGTTGTTGTCATATGTTGAAGTTACACTTCAGGGGACAAAAAATAAACACAGAATACTGCAAGTGTACAGATAAAATTCCTTTCTCTCCCTGAAGGAAAAACATATATATATATATATATGTAAAAGCAACAAAAACTTAGTCCAGAGTCAGCACATGTTTTGGAGAAGAGTACAAATAAGATTTCCCTTCCAGAAAAAATGATCTTAAAGTGCACTTGAAGATTTCAGTAGGTGTTTGATAAAGTTCTCAAAGAAGGGGTTTCCAAGGTTGCTTGGGAAGAGATTTTATAAAAGGCTGACATTTTCTATAAAAGTTACTTTTGAAAGAGTTCTCTAGAGTTCTGCTCTAGCTGTGTGCATCAAAATACTATTTAAGGGCCAGGCATGGTAGCTCGTGCCTAACTAAATCCCAGCACTTTGGGAGGCAGAGGTGGCAGGATTGCTTGAGCCCAGGAGTTTAAGACCAGCCTTGGCAACATAGTGAGACCCCTGTCTCTACAAAAAAAATAAAACACTTAGCCGGGCATGGTGGCTTACACCTGTAATCCCAGCTACTCAGGAGGCTGAGGCAGGAGGATCACTTGAGCCTAGGAGTTTGAGATTGCTGCAGTGAGCTATGATGACGGCTACTGCATTGTAGCCTGGGGCAACAGAGCAAGACCTTGTCTCAAAACAAAACCCAAAAATACTATTTAAGCCCTCTAAGGTTAGACACAATTTTTAAGTGTGCAAACAAATACCCAGAACAGTCTATGAATTTCCTATAGACTCATTCCTCTTCAGAGCTATCCTAGTAACCCCAGGGGAAAAAAAAATCTATCAACTCTAGCAGCCTTCGCCTCTCTTTCTCCTTGTGCTTTCACCACTCTCCCAGTGAATATTCGCTCTGAATATCCCAGGATCCAAGAGGCCTCTTGAACAGGTGACGAATGTACTTTTTACAAGCCTGGCCTGTTTGCCTGAGTGTTCATTTAGACCTTCTTTGAGGTGGTTGAGATCGTCACATTTATAATCAGTTGTTTCATCCTTGGTGAGCCCATAGCATTCATTTATTTGCTCAGACATATGATTGAACACTTACTTTGTGCTATGCAGTCTAAAAAGAATAATATGATCCTCTTCTAAAGGAGTAGACAGTCACTTGAACATAATAAAATACATCAAAACAGTAGCATCTCCAACAGAGGTATTCCTAGGATCCTCTGAGACCACAAAGTGTGTTCTGACTTTGCTTAGGGAGGAGGAAGGGGAGGTGAGGGGAGAATAGATTAAGGAGGCAGAATAGTGGAAGGTGCCTAAGAGCATAAGCTCAGAAGTCAGACTGCCCGGCTTCAAATTCCAGGCCTGCCACAACCTTGGAAAAACTACTTAACTTCTCTTTGTTCAGTTTCTTCATCTATAAAATGGAGAAAATAATAGTAGCTACCTCTTGAGGCTATTGTGAAGATCAAATGAGATCTCATGTGATGCATTTAGCACAGTGAATGGGTCAGAACAAGTAATCAGTGCAAGTTGTTACTACTTTGCAGAAGAAGGACTCTGGAAGGATGAATGCTATTTTTCCAGGCATGGGTTGTGAACCTATGTCTCTTCGAGCATTTAACTCACTGCCTAACAATCAGCTGGGCTCATTTCTGTCTCCACACAATATCTTAGTCATTTTTGTAACCTGGGCCTGGCAAATATGAGGAGTTCAATATGTATTAGTTGAATGGGTAAATGTGTAATGAGTGACAAAGCTCATATTGGTTGATTTACAGATATAGCCTTTTTTTAAAAAAAAATCAAGTTATTTTTTCACATTTTATCATCATATTTTCCTATCTTATGAAGGGAAGAGGGGGAAGTGCCCATGACATGAAAAATAAATGTTTGGTCCTTTGTCTTATAATCAGGAAAATGAAGTTAAAACAACAAAAGAGACACTATTTCATAGCCATCAGGTTGGCAACATTAAAAAGTAAGACCTTATCCTGTGTTTGCTAGGATGTAGAGAATCAGGAAGTCCTTTACATTGTTGATGGGAGCATAAATTGGTACAACTATTTTGGGGAGCCATTTGGCAATATCTAATAAAGTTGTGTACCTCTTACTATTTAGCATGTCCATTCTTAGTATATGCCCAAAATTTGTATAATCTCGAAATATTATATTCAAGAATATTTATACAACATTGTTTGTAATAGAAAAAATTTAAATATCTATCAATAGTAAAATGAGTAAACAAATACTCTACAATAATTAAAGGAATGAATTAGATCCGCTTGTACCAATATAGACATATCTCAATAACATAATGCTAAGTGGAAAAAAATGTTGCCGAAAGCTATATACAATATGATGCCATTAATATAAAAATAGACCAAAATACTCCATGGCTTAGGGATACATACATATTTAGCAACAGTCTGAAAACATTAATGATTAACATTAAAGTGAGTGGTTACCTCTGGGGAGTGATGGTGAGTTCAGGCAGGAGAGCATAAGGGACTTACTTTGTAAAAATCTGAAGCACATATGGCAAAGTATTTCCTGGCTGGAAGTGCAGGGGTGTTCATTACACTCTGTACTATTTTTCATGTTTCAAAATTTTAAAAAGTAATATTCTCTGTTTGCCCTTGGGAAAGTTCCATTTGAAATTCATATTCAATGACTGAAACACTTAAAAATAAGAGATCTACGAATGACCAGTCACCAAGTCTCAATTATGTGCGATAATGGAGATGAGAGTGAATGAAACTAAAATCCATAGAGGATGGAATTTAAAAAAAAAAAAAAAGCCCCCAAACTCTGCCTTTAGCTAACTATCTCCACCAGGGTTTATTTAGAATGGATTGAGTTAGGTTCATATCCTCATTCTCCCTAAAATCTTCTAATCAAGCATTTAGGATGTTAATAAGCAAAGGAGTGGCCAAATGAGAGGGGCGGCTAGAAGGAAAGAAAGGGCAAGGAGAATGACAAGCAAATGCTAAGTGAATAAACAGTCCTTAGAGCTGAATATGGCATTTACAATTACATGATGGAACCAGGGTAGAGTTGCTGAAAAAATGGATTTTTTTCTTGCAGTGCTTGAATTGGATCATATGATGAACTTAACCCTTCAGTGGGTCCTCATTGCCCTCAGGGTTAAAATCCAAACATCTTAACTGGTGGACAGGTTCTTCATTTTCCCATTCCTGCTCAAATTGCAGCCTTGCTCTTCATCCGGTTAATTTCTTTCTATTTTTAGTAGAGACAGGGTCTCGCTCTTGCTCAGGGTGGTCTTGAACTCCTGACCTTGAGCGATCCTCCTGCTCGGACTCCCAGAGTGCTAGGATTACAGGAGTGAGCCACTGCACCCAGCCCACCGTCTTACTTTTACCTACGTAGTTATCTTTAAGAGTGTTTTTCATTTCTTAATTTGCATTCAAGTTACTCCCAAAGTTCTTTTATTTCAACCTAAAGGACTCCCTTTAGTATTTCTTGTAGGTCTGCTATCACCAGTATCTTTCACAAAGTATAGATTTTTTGGGATTTCTTCATAAGGAATGTTCTTAATGAAATGCACAGGTAATTACATATCTATGTAAATAAACCCTCATCCTCCAAAATAGGGCTCTGCAGATGCTCTTTGTCTGCATCTTTGCCAAGATGCCCATCTGGTTCTTTCTGATCATATAAATACATTTCATGAATATAATCATTAGCACAATTAAGTTTTAATATTGTAAAGTTATAATATAGTTTTATATTAAAAAAAGAAAACCTTGTTCAAGCTAAAAGAGAGCTTAAACCTATTCTTTATCTCCTCATTTCATACATGAGGAAATCAAAGCCAAAATAGATTAAGTAACTTGACCAAAGTCACCCTGCTAGCGGAGGCCACAGCAAAAATCAGATTTCCAGTCTGCTGGCTCATAGAGTTTCCCCATCCTTCCAAATTTCTGTCAAGACGTCAACTGTGATTACCTAGTTTGGTGATAATGTACTTAATAATTAGAGCACAAAACAATGAATTGGTCCATAAGAATTTAATTAGAATAGTTTAGTTAATTAGATTGCTATTTGCCTGATGGCTTTCCTTTAGGACACTTTAATACTGTCCCCTCAGGAATCTGATTTCTAAGCGATTTTAATCCTGACCTGTGTACATTATTTTGTGTCAAGTTCATTTTTTAGGCTTTGGCAGGCTGAAGTTCTCCTTCCCGTTTCCTCTTTGATAGAAACTCCTTAGGTGGACAACTCACGAGAATGCATAAGAAATAAGAGCCACTGGAGCATAATGGGTCAATTCAGTAATTAGGAAATTTGGAATTTTTGAGGGTTGTGTGTGACATTTGTTATCATAGCAATCATATTTGTGTAGTACAGTAACTGTCCTTAAACATTGCCTCATAGTGAAAATAGAAAAATCCATTTTACTGTAACATTGTCCTATCATAATAAAAGCAATTTTATTTTTAGACCCATAGTATTTTAGTTTCCTGATATCTGTATGTTTTATATTTTGTGTGTCATTGTGTACAAGTTACGAGGACAAGCTTCATTTTGGATTCTCTGTTCTTCCACTTCCTAGCAGTGGAAACTTGAGCAAGTAACTTAACTCCCTGAGCCTGAGGTTCCTTGTATTCTCTTGTAAAATGGGAATGGTTTTAACAACACATGAGATTTATGAGAATTCAGTGACATAATATCTATAAGGCACTTAAAAGAGTATGTATTGAGCACTCAATAAATGTGAATTCTTATGTCCTATGTGACATTGTTGGAACAATTTAATTTTTTCTTTTCCCCATCTTTATGCTTGGGAGAATCTGGCCATAAGAATCAGAATCTTTATGAGTCCTTGGAAGAGGAAGGTGGACTGTCCCCTCTCTGAATTAAAGCCTGGGATAGGATAAGGCCTTCTAGTGCCCAAAGGAGGCAGAGCAAGTGGTCTAGACAACCAATGGCCTTCTGCCTCGGTGTGGTTGTCCTACTGTGTAGAGGGCCCCCAAGTCCACTGTCCTGCTTGATGATTCACTAGAAGTACTCATAGAATTCAGAAAAGCTGTTACACTCACAGTTGCATTTATTACAGAGAAAGGATACAGATTAAAGTTAGCAAAGGGAAAGTGCATGAGGTAAAATCCAGGAGAAACTAGGTATCAGGCTTCCAGGTGTCCTCTCCCAGTGGAGTAGCATGGACGTGCTTAATTCTCCCACCAACACGTGGCAACATGTACAAAGTATTGCCAACCGAGGAAGCTCCCCCAAGCCTTGGTGTTCAGAGTTTTTATTGGTGGTCAGTCACGCAGGCACGCAGCACCTGCATGACTGACGTCAGCTACTTAGACTCCAGCCCCCTCACCTCTTCACTGCCCCCCATCTTTGAGCAAAAGCAGGAGTTTGCCATAAATCACATTGTCAGGATACACTTATCTGGTCAAATTGGTACAGCATCGCCCAAGGTCTTAGACATACAGAAACACTCATAGGGCAAAATATTCCAAGGCTCAGAGATTATCTCCCCAGAGTGGGTCAAGGGCCAGTCCTGAAGACAGGCCTTTCTTTAGAAGTGCGGGGTTTGAGCAACTCAGGCCTCCTGAGTTAACTCTTTCCTGCATACTTACTTATCCCTTTAACCTCACAGATTGAAAGAAGGTGCACCTGGCTAGTGAGCCAGCATGGTTTCCTTTATTTTCCAGGTAACAAAAGGTAACATAATTGTTTTAGATTTTTCCCAAAGCCCAGATTTTACTGGGAGAATAATAGTTGGTGCACCACTTGGCTCCAAAGCACCAGTGATAGGGGTTATATAGCAGGCACCTTCCTTAAAGGCAAAGAAAGTCAGGCCAAATATTAGAAAGTGCTATAACTTAGGAATTGTTTGAGAGAATTTTTATAATATTGACTGGGGGTGAGAATTTAGGAGGCTATTTGCAAATAACTCCAACTTCCCCAGCCTCAGTTTCTAATAAGAAAAGATAGTTAAAGTTACTATTTAAGTCAGTGGGGCATACAAGTATAGTACTGGGTCAATAATAATTTTATGCAATTATATTTGAAAGAGGTGATTCATCAGATATATATAAATAGTGTGATTTAATTATTATATTAAAAGTTTTTGTCAGCAAATCTTAGAAAAAAATGTTAATGTCCTGCTTTGGACTTATAAATTATTTTCATATAGCTATTACTCAGATATTATTACCTGTGCTAAATAGTGTCTGAATAAAAGCAGCTCTTTCAGCTCTGATAAACAGTCTTAAAAATGTAAATGCAATGCTATATGAAATAATGAAAAATCTTATTCCCAACCTAAATAAGCTAAATATCCATTTACAAAATAGAATTTTACTCATAATATTTTGAGCTTATTTTAAGACAAAGTTAGAAAATTTTAAACAAAATGGTTCTATAGGGCCATTAAAATATCCTTCCTATCTATCTATGTATCTATCTATCTATCTATTTGTCATCTATCTTTTCATGCTTTGGGGTAAAATGGAAATTTTGGCTTTTGAATTTTCTAAAGATGTCTGTGATGTAAATGCAAAAATTTTTTTTGAACAACACTATGTCTAAAATGAAGCATGTTCTTTGGACTAAGCGTTCTTGCCCTGTTCAGTGCTCACAGTGAAGAAGCTTTCAGAAAACTCTTTACCCCCCACAGATGTGTAAATTGGGCTTGCTTAGCTACTGGGAGGTCCTCTTATATTTCACAAATTGCTGTGATCTTTATAAAAAGATTTTTTTTTTAATTGGGGGAAAACTACAAAGCATTTACAGTACAATGTTTACAGTCACAATTTGTAGTGAGCTGATTTCCCAAAATATAAAAAGATTTTTAGTAGAAGGAAAAATATCTTTTCCTGCTACTCATCTTAGGTTCTTTGACTGGGGCCCTTGTAACAAAAGATAGATTAACAAAGAGAAAAGCATATAAATGTGTTTAATATAAGTTTTATGTAACACAGGCATCTTCATAAGGCAATGAAGACCCTAAGAAGTGGTTAAACCTGCATGTTTTTATGCTAAGCTTGATGAAGAGTAGAAAGTCATGGAGAAATATGATAGGACAAAGAAACAGTATGAGCCAAGTGTACTGAACTGGGGGAAACTTAGCAAGACTATTTAGATTCCTGGTCCTTTCCTCTGGTTAAAGAAAGGGCAACTTTCACATGTGGGTCTTACAACCTGTTTCAAAGGAAGGTCAGAAAATCCTTCCTGGGTTTTATGACCTGCTTCAGGGGAAGGTCAAAAAGTCCTTCCTGTACCTGTCATTCCTCAAATTCCTTTAGTTTAAAATATTCAGTATGGCAAGGTGCCATATTTTGGGGTAGTATGTCCTGATCTTTATCAAAAGCAAATAAAAAAGAGAAAGAGAATATACCATCTTCCTATCTTTAACAGTTTGTGCTTTTAATTCAAGTCCAAGTTGTATTAAATGTTTTTGTAGGAATGTTGATCTGTTTACAATTTTGTAGCCATAGGCTTTGCAACTGAGATTATGACTGTTGAATGAACCAATGAGAGAGAATGAGGGCAATGAAAAGTGACAGAACATTTTGGCACTACCACTATTCATAGCTACTGTCTTTTTTATCACATCTGTCATCATCCCTCCTTTTACAGACACAGATGTGTCCCGTTGGCTGTGTGACAGCCATCAGTGTAATCATCTGTCACCTACTTACAGTGATGGCGGTCTTGTGGGGTGTATAGAAATGGCTCTTTAAAAGTCAGATTGCTGTAAACATAAACTATCTTCATGAGTCATGTTAGATGTTATCCTTATTGCCCCCCAGCCCATCAGTTCGTTGGTGACAAATTTTCAGGGAAGAATGCACATATTTGTGTTTTATGACTGTGAGACGCCAGGATGACTGGTTGAAATATTGAAAACAACAATGAAAAAGTCAGCCAAACAACTGCCTCTATCATATCATGTAGATCATTCTTAGAATTAAAAAAATATATAAATATATATATTTATAATCCCACCATCCAGAGATAACCACAGCTAGTCACACACAAGAAAATTTGATGTACAACATACCAAACTATTTTCTATGTATTAATACACACACATACACACACACACGGAACCATACCCCATAAACTGTTTTATAACCTGTTATTTTCAGTTTACAGTATAGCATGGGCATGTGTCTGTGCCAATGAATGTGGAAAAAATTATTTACATGAATGCTTTATATGAATGCTACGATAGTGTATTTTTTTTTTTCTTTTTAGAGACAGAGTCTCAAACTCCTGGCCTCCCAAAGTGTTGGGATTACAGGTGTACCACCACACCTGGTTATAGTGTATTTAAGGAAGGTATTGTGTTCTTGAATGACAAAGTTTACCAAATTTGATGATTACTATAACTATAAAAGAGGTCTGACTCTACTTCCTCCAAAACAAAGGAATTAGAAGAATTAGCATAATGTGGTTGAAACTCTGACATAATAATGAATCCAGATGCTTGATTACTGTTTGGATTCCACTGTTCCTTTTAGAAGAAAACCTTTTATCTCCCCCAGATAAAATTCCCACTCTGACTACTAGTGGAGACGTGGTCTTTATGCTTAGTTGTTTTCATAAAATTGGCTCTGGACACAGACTGCATGCCTTATAATTCTAGTTCTACCATTTACTAGTTTTGTGAACTTAACACTTTCTGAACTTCAGTTTCCTTGTGTGCAAAATAGGGTTAATACTAACTATGTCATGGGTTTGTTGTAAGGATTATATAAGATAATCTATGTGTTGTGTTCATAAACTGTGTAATTATTGTTCAAATTAATATAAATACTTTGTTCCCCAAAAACAGCTATTAAGCAATTTGATTCAGAAATATTTATCTACTTATTTGCATTCATTCTCTACTTAAAGCATAATTTTCATCAGATTAATACTAAGTACAATTGGAGTCACAGCTAGTTAGATCAAAGTCCAAGAATATGCTCACATGGATTTCACAGGGATTGGAGAATTTATGTAAATGAGGAAGCTGTAAAGGAAGTTGGGGTGTGGTTTGAATGTCTTCCCCAAAACTCACGTTGAAATTTGGTTGCCAGTGTAATGGTATTGGGATGTGGACCTCTGAGACATGATTAGCTCATGAGGGCATATTAATCCTATTATCTCCCGAGTGGGTTCCTGATAAAAATGATGTGTTCAACTTGATTTCCTCTCCCTGTCTCACCCGCTGCTTGCCCTTTTACCCTCTGCCATGGTATGACCCTCGCCAGATGCCAGCACCGTGTTCTTGGACTTCTCAGCCTCCCGAGCCATGAGGCAAATAAACTTCTGTTCTTTATAAATTGCTCAATCTATGGTATTCTGTTATAGCAGCAGAAAATATGCAATAAAATATAGGTGAATATTTATATGACTTCAGGGTTTAGAAGGCATTTTTTTCTTCTTTTTTTAATAAGAGACAGGGTCTTGCTCTGTTGCCCAGGCTGGAGTAGAGTGGCATGATCATAGCTCAATGTAACCTCAAACTCCTGAGCTCAAGTTATCCTCCCACCTTAGCCTCTTGAGTAGCTAGGATTACAAATGTGCATCACCATGCCCAGCTAATATTTTTCATATTTTTTTTGTAGAGACAAGGTGTCACTATTTTGCTCAGGCTTGTGAACTCCTGGCCTCAAGCGATCCTTCTGTCTTGGCCTCCCAAAGTGCTGGGATTATAGGCATGAGCCACCTTGACCTGCTGCATTTCTAGACAAATATCAAAGGAAGAAATAGGCTGTATGAGGTGGCTCATGCGTATAATCTGATCACTTTGAGAGGACACGGTGGGAGGATTGCTTGAGGCCAAGAAGCCAAAAGTTCAAGGCCACCCTGGGCAACATAGCAAGACCTGGACTCTACAAAAAATTTTAAAATTAGCCAGGTGCAGTGATGTTGCCTGTGGTTCTAGCTACTTGAGAGGCTGAGGTGGGAGGATCCCTTGAACCCAGGAGAGTGAGGTTACAGTGAGCTATAATCACACTACTATAGTCCAGCCTAGGTGACAGAGTGAGACCCAGCTCTAAAAAAAAAGAAAGAAAAGAAAAGAAACTGCAAAAAGAAAGAAATAATTAGGGCAAAAGTTGATAGTTATAATTTTACCACATAGAAAATTTAAGTTTCTATATATTTTTAAAAACAACACAAAAAATTTTAGGCAAATCATAGCATTGTGAAACGGTTCAAAGACAATGAAAAGCATGGGCAATCTGGATGGATGAACACAGGATATTGACTAATATGTTTTCTTTCAATTCAAAGTCTTTTTTTTTAGAGATGGGTTCTCGCTCTGTTGCCTAGGCTGGAGTGCAGTGGCATCATCATAGCTCACTGCACCCTTCAACTCCTGAGCTCAAGTGATCCTCCTGCCTCAGCTTCCTGAGTAGTTGGGACTACAGGCACTCACCATCTCACCTGGTTTCACTCCTAGCTTTTCAATCAGATGCTACTGCTGATTGTTACAAAAAGGGAAGTAGGTTATTAAAGAGAAGATATAAAAGTCTTAAGTGTTTATTGAGACGTTTTCCCTTTTAAATCAAGAAAAGAAAACAGAGCACTTTGGAGAGAACATTTCCAATAATTTAAACCTAGCTATTTATTTGCATTCACAGAATCTGTAAATGGACAGTGCCTCCTTCATAGGAAAAAAATCTTCCTTTAAACCCAATTAATTATACATTTTTGAGACCTTTTTTAAAAAAATCTATTTTTAAAATGGAAATGGGGAGGGATATATTTTAACAAATAAAAACACTGTTACTATTTATTCAGCAATTCTACAGTGTAGATAGTTTCTTGGGTTCTGTTGCTGAGTACCTTTTTAGTAAGGACTAAAACAAACAGAGGAAGAATTGGGACACCTAACAACAACAAGAGGAAAGATATCCTAGTGGAGAAAATGAAAAAAAAAAGAACGCAGTTTAAGCTTACCCTTAGCTTTGGGGGATTTGTTATCCCAGAATAGGTAAGCAGTTGTATTTGTCTTCAATGAGATCAATTAATCTTTGTTTTCCAGATTGATGATTACCCAGAATTTTTGAGTTCACCAGATAGAGAAATCAACCAACATATTCGTATCATCTATTCTTCAACTGTTTTGAAAAAAGAGTGTGAAAAGTCAAAAAGTGTCAGAAAGTTCCTAGTTCCATTTCATTATGCCAAAGCTAAGAAAAAAGGTATGTAATATATTTCTTTAAATGATGTAAGATAAAAAAGGTAATGTTCCTCACACAGGATTTTGATAACAAGGTAGAAATAAAAAAAAATAAAGAAAAAAAAGATAATCTTCTATAGATCTTCAGAAGATGAGCTAACCAATAAATACATTATGAGCAGTGCAGTGGCTGGGCACAGTTTGCCATGAATAAGGGTGTGTAGGAAGGAAGGAAAAGAAGCAGAGGAAGAGAAGGAAGGAAGGAAGGAAGCAAAAAAGAGAAAGAACTGAATTCACTGAACATTGGTTTAAAATGAATGACTTAGAATCTGGATTTCATTTGATCAGTTCTTGTTTAATTTTAATAATCTTATTAACATCCACAGATTTTAATGAAAAACCTGGTAAAGAAGTGCAGAGGGTTACTGGCAGGATTGTGAACCTGGCTTTAGGGTACCCTTGATATATCTTTGTGATCCTTGGGCCTCCCACCAGTAAGAAAAGCTACAGGCTCTGACCTGATAATTATGGTTTATTATGGTTATTAACAGTATTCACTCTTTATTAAAAATTATTTTTTGGAAATCTATCCACTGTCCAAAAAACCATAGCTGGATAGTAAAGTGGTGAAAACAGATTTTGTCAGGACTTTTGCAATAGAGGAAAGAGACCTCAGTATAGAACTGAGCTTCTTCATGCTGAAGGCAGCATGGGTAAGTGGGAATTTATAGCCAAGGAAGGGGGTAGGGGTCAGTGGACAGAAATTTACTAAGAGGAAACAGTGGTAAGGGGGAGCCTGGCTAAACTGACCTAACAGGATTCTTGCTGAAGACAGGCCAGTGTGATCAGATATCATATTAGACATAGAGAGTGATCATCTGTGGAGGATGGGGGATTCTGGCTAAACCAACTTAGCAGAGTTCTTGCTAAAAGTGGACAGTGCAGAGAACAACACAGGAGTCTAAAAGTCAAGGACTAATTGACAAATTCAGGGGAGCCTGAGTAGGAGTTTGGTCAAGGAATGAATCTTTGTCATCCCCTAAGAACTGAGATACACACCTAGATAAAAAGATGAAAAGTCACCTTTAGCTGTTGTCCTCAGAGAGCTCAGCATCTGGTGCAGGTGATGTTCCTACTGTGCCCACGGAGATCTAGAAGAAAAGGGGAGGATGAGCAGTCAGGGCTCCCAGCGCCCACCTGGCTCTGCCAGCACTGCCTGCCTCCGTGGTCCACAGTTTGGGCTTTCTCTAAGCTTTTCCTGTGAACAAGTTTGCAAAGTCCAAGGACAAATGGATAAAAATAGAATATAATATATAGTTCAGTAATACACTGTTTATTTTCATAGTCTTATTTTTATATATTAATATATATGTATATAGTGATACAAGAAGGAATATATCCTTTGTCCCCAGTTCCTAACACAGAGCTTCTAAAACCCTTATAATTTCCTGAGTGACAGGGGTAATAGGAACATTGTTTGTTATTCATAACAAGCTCCTTTGGATTTACTTAGTTTATGCTAATGAGGAGACACTTGGTGGGCCTCTAGATAGCTTCAGGATGAGGGCTGGTTGCCAGAGGAAACAACCATGTGATTAGAGAGTTAGAACTTTCAATCCTCCCTTGCATGGCCCCCCTCCCACATCCTCCAGTGAGGGGAGAGGGGCTGGAGACTGAGACAATCATCAATGACCAATGATTTAATCCATCACACCAGCTAATGAAACCTCCATAAAAACTCTTAAACGAAGGGATTTGGGGAGCTCCCAGGTTGGTGAACACATCAAGGTGCTGCAGGTAGTGTACCAGGGAAGGGCCTTGAGGCTCTGCACCCCACCCCTGACATGGTGCCCTAGGCATCTCCTCCATTTGGCTGTTCCTGAGCTGTATCCTCTATAACGAAGTGGTAATAGTAAATAAAGCACTTTGCTGAGTTCTGTGAGCTGTTCTTGCAAATTGTTGAACTTAAGGAAGGGATTGTGGTATAGGGAAGAAAGACTTTTCCCCTACCCTCTTAGGTTCTGCAGCTGGGCCTGAGGATGAAACTGACAAAAGGCAGATTAACAGGAGAAAAGCATACAGACTTTATTTGATGTTAACATTTTTACATGGCATGGAAACCTTCATAAAAGAGAAGCAGAAGGGCCTGAAAGCTTATACACTATTTCAGCAAAGAACAATAGATTGCAGAGCTGTGACAAGACAAAGGCAAAGGGTCTGGGCAGTAAACTGTTGGCAAGTGACTAGGAAATATCCAGGGGAAACTAGCAGAAGATAAGGGTGACTTTAGCAAGTTTGCACAGATTCATCTCAGTGTCAACTCCCCATTTCTGGTGATAAGAACGTTCTCCTCTTCCTGGTACAGGGAGGTCATCTTTCTCGTGGGAAATTCATGCCCTGCTTTAAGGTAGAAAGTGGTAGGTCAGAGAGCCCTTGCTGCACCTGCTGTTTCTCAAGTGCCTTCAGCTCAAAATAATCAATATGCCAAAGTCGCATGTTTTGGGGTGGCATGTTCTGATCCCCTTCATGTGAAGCCGCTGATTTATAGCTGGCTGGTCAGAGTACAGATGGAAATCTGGGACTTGCAACTGGCATTGAAGTTGGGGCAGTCTTGTGAAACTGAGCCCTTAACCTGTGAGGTCTGTGCTAACTCCAAGTAGTTAGAGTCAGAACTGAATTGAAGGATACCCAGTTGGTGTCCAGAGCATTAGAGAATTGATTTTTGGGTGGAGGGAAAACCCTCACCCGACACTTCTGTTGTCAGAAGTGTTGTGAGCAAAAACAGCTCAGATATATCTACAGATTTATAAAGACAAGTCTATGAGCCCTTTCAGGAGTCTATCCCTATAATTGGTAGTTGGTGAAAAGCATAGAAAAAGAGCATAGACTTTGGATTCTGCTAAGTCCAGGTCTGGATTTTGGCTCTCACATTTCCTGGCTGTGTGACCTTCTGCAAGTCACTTAACCACTGTGAGCCATGGCTTCCACATCTCCATTACTAGCTTCACAGAATTGCTGTATTATGTGAAATAATGTGGGCAGTGCTGAGCACATGGCTGGGAAGGCCGACTTAATGGAGTTGGCCATTAAGATTGCACTGTTAGAGTGGACGGACAAGGGGAAGAGTGAAGGTCTGAGGAAGCTCCCGAAAGGCACTTCTACTTCTGGCATCTAGCCGTGTAGCTAGACCAGTCCGCAACAGCACATTCGCTCTCCACCGGACTTCACTCTAAGTCAGACTCAGAGCCTGTTGCAGTATTGAAGAGCTACAGAGTGTGAGAAAATTCTGTGGTGTTTGTACACTTTCACGGACGAGCACCTTTGCACACTGCCACGCCATCGCATGGAAACTGTTTGTAGAAGTTGTTGTAATTAGCAGACTAATCAAATCCCTGGTTGCTCACCAGGTCTCTTGTCACACTGATTAGGATATCTAACTGGTGTTGGTTGCCTTAAATACATATTTATCCTTGTCCACAAGCATAATTATTCTTGGATGTTTTTCAACATGTGCAGGAAGATAAATACACACACAAAAAGAATGTAGCAAAACAGGTAGAAATCTTATAAAATGTAAGTTCCTAGAAACTTTGCAAATGATTTTAAAAGCAATGAAGAGTTCATCTTATGTTCATGGGCATGGCTATTCAGAGGATGACACCTGCTTCAACCTGTTCTTTGCTTTCACCCCCAAAAGGTACATCTGACACTTTTATGCAGGGGCTTTTGACAACACAAAACTGCCACTGTCACGAGGAGCCATAGCACACATTACAGGATAAAAAACATTCTCCCTTTCCATCATGCTAACGGTGATGCTCTGTATTTTCTGTTCTCCTCCAAGCTACTTGTTTCCTGGGTTAGATATTGCTGTTTACCTAGGACATAGTGGTTCACCTCCTAGACGTTCTGTAATATGTGGTCTCAAAGCAAGAGATAGTCTCACCTGTCTGACCATCTATTAGACAATAGTCATTACTAAAATCGTTAATGTTAATGACGATGATGTCATGCCTGTAGAAGCAGCATGCATTAACTACTGAGCATTTAAATAAAGGTAATTATTAGGACTAGGTCCAAACCTCTTGGGTGAAAGCCTAGGGAATATTTTTATCATGTGGCAAAGGTGTGCACAATCAACTGCAATCAACTTGATCATCTGAACAAAGGAAGCTCAAAATCACAAATCATTTATAGTAAAAATACTTAGTTTATATCATCACACTTTTAATAGGATTCTTAATTAAGCCCAACTTTTCTGGTGATATAGAGAAAAAGAAGCTTTTCTCTTTAGTACGAATGTGTTCTTATAGGGGCCACAATTAACACTTTTTACATTTAGCTGAAAGAGGATGATTATTAAACTCTAAATGGACAACGCTGGTGGGAATAGAGTGGCAGTAGTGTAACTGTATGAGTAGCTCAAGCTTTTGAATGGATTGGGTTATTAACCACTGAGTTTCAGGTGCGGTGGAGAACAGCACTATCCAATAGAACTTTCTGTAATGATGGAGATAGTCTATATCTAGTCTAATTATGTCTAATACAGTAGCCATCAGCTACCTGTGGCCATTGACTGCTTGACTACTTGAAATGTGGGTAATGCTACTGAATAACTGAATTTTAATTTTTTTTTTTATCAGAGGCGGGGTGTTGCTGGAGTGCAGTGGTGTGATCCTATCTCTCTGTAACCTCCATCTCCCTGCTAGATGTCCTGCCTTTTCAAGCCAAACCAATGTACGCCCTCCACCTATTGACTTAGGCTCTTACATGTAAACCCAGGCTCCATGAATGTATAAAACCAAACTATAACCCAACTACGGTGGGCACATTCTCTCGGGACGTCTTGAGGCCATGTGCTCCAGGCCAGTCACACACATTCGGCTCAGGATAAACTTCGTTAAATAAAAAACAAAAATTCCCACAAAGATGGCATGTTCTTGCTGTATCCTCACATGGCAGAAGGGACAAATGCTGTGTCCTCTCATTGTGTGAGGACAGGGGCAGAAGGGACCAAGGCACACCCTTCATCCTCTTTTACAAGGGCACTAATGAGTCGCATTCATGAGGGCAGAGCCCTTAGAACTAAATCACTTCCCCAAAGGCCTTACCTCTTATAGGCCTTACTAGATGAATTTGAGGGACATACACATTCAGAACATAGCAACCACTACACTGTGACTCCTCCAACAGCCACCTCCTGCAGCGGCAGTTTCCCCAAGAATGCTTTTTTTCCTCAGGCCTTTTGCCTCCAATCCCTGGGTGGTCTCTGATGTTGACAAGCTATGCTGCATGTTAAGGGGCTGGGTTGACCTCTTATGCCTAGACTAGAGCTAGCCACAATGGCCTGTGGCCTCCGTGTCTCTACAGACCCCGTCCCACTCTGTCTTTGGCCCTTCAAAGTGGGGGAGTTCTTTCTCCCAGACATGGCAGTGTCTTGGGCTCCTCTCAGATACACAAAAGTAAGGGATAAGAGCTGCACAGAGCAGTTCAAAAGAAAATGGGTCAAACTCAGTGCAAGTACACTCGAGATTCTGCATTTCATTTTTTGTAAATTTTACCTCATCAGAAAATTAAACTGAAAAAAAGAGAGTAGGAGGAGGAAAGGGAAGCACGCAAGCCAAGAAAGCAAACAGCTGAGAGAGCCGGGGAAATCTCTGACAGGACTTCTCTGTGGGAGCAGGGGCTTCCATCTTTCCCTCCCTCGCTCTGTGGATGGCCTCGAGTCCTTCATTGTCGGGAGCCATGAGGCTCGGCCATATTTGCCTAAGCCTTACCCTCCCCCTCATAGTTGAAGTTAAGTTTCTGTTTCCCTGGAATGATAAGTTTTGCTTTGCAGCCAATGACGTGGCTTTGCATTTGCTATCCCCTGATT
>CAUYRT010062103.1:0-21781 GCA_963574885.1 Lepilemur ruficaudatus | reverse complement strand
GGGTATTTGCATTTCTCTGATGATTAGAGATGATGAACATTTTTTAATATGTTTTTTGGCCTTATTCTGTCTTCTTTGGAAAAGTTTCTGTTCATCTCCTTTGCCCATTTATAAATGGGGTTTTTTGATTTTTTTCTTGTTGATTCTTATAGACTGAAATTTAAAATTTCTAAAAGAAAAAAAGAAATGTGCAACTCTGGAGTAAAATTGCTTAGTTCACAAAATGCACTAATCATAAAAGAAGCAATTGATACAGTGTGCTTAATCAAAATTTAGTATGATCACTTTTCAAAAGACACCATTAAAATAGAAGGGCAAGCCACAGATTCAGAAACATTTATGATAAATATACTATAAAGGACTTCCATTTTGAATGTATAAAGAGCTTCTGTGTAATTCAGTAGTAAAAAGAGAACCTGATTATTTTTGAATGGGCAAAATATTTGAATGGATAGTTCACCAAGGATGCTGTATGAATGCCAAATAAGCCCATGAAAAAATGTTCAGCATTATTAATCCTCAGTGCAGTGCAAATTAAAACCATTGTGAGAAACTACTACGTATCCACTAGAAAGACTGAAATTACAAAGACCAACAATAACAAGTATTGGTATGATTGTGGAGCAAATAGAACTCATACATTATTGGTAGGAGTACAGAATGGTCTAGCCACTTCAGGAAGCAGTTTGATAATAGCTTATAAATTTAAATATACAGTTACTGTACAACTGAGTGATCTTATTCCTTAGGTGTTTATAAATAAATGAAAATGTATGCTTCGTAAAAATGTATCTAAAATTTAGTACAAAGAATTAGTGTGTTATATATGTTAATTGTATTTCAGTAAAGCTAATCGATTAAAAAATGGAGACAAGATGAACATACACTTCATAAAAGAAGGTGTGTATGAATGGCCTGTGATCACATAAAAAGATGTTGAACATTACTAGTCATCATGGAAATGCTGATTAAAACCACAGTGATACGCACACTACACACCCACTAGAATTGCTATATATCAAACAGTGGTGAGAGTGAGGAGCAGCTAGGGCTCTCATACTGCTAGTGGGAACTTTGGAAAGTACTTTGGCAAAGTTAAACACGTACCTGCCATTTTAGCCAACCTTTCAGCTCCTCTGTGTTACTGAGGATGTTTGTAAAAAAATCATTGAACTTTCTACTCTTAGGATAGCCTTGTTATTATATGTAAATTATACTTCAGTAAAGTGGTTTTATAAATCAGAATTTTAAAGATTCTGAATGACCTGGGAGAAAAGTCAATATGTAACAAAAGGGAAAATATACATCAGTCTTTTTACCTAGCATTTGTACTTTTAGAAATTTTTTCCTGAAGAGATCACTGGACAAGGTTGTTGATATTAGCAAAAATTTGGAAATAACCTAAAAGCCCATCGATAATATAGTGGTTATCTATGTAGTAGAATCTGAGTTAGCCTTTAAAAAATGATGCAGTACTTCATATTACTAAATGGTTCCACTCCTAGGAATATATCCAATAGAAAAGGTACATATGTTCACTAAAAGACTTTTACAGGAATATTGCTAGCACTATTCAAAAGGCAAAAAACTGAAAACCAAAGTGCCTTTTAACAGTAAAATGGATAGTATATGCTTTATTCACACACTGTCATTGTGTATGAGAATGAGAATGAAAGATCTACAGCTATGTGCAATAATACGGTGAATTTCATACCTGTAAGTCAACGAAGCAAAAACACAACAGATGTATATTTGTCATGAGTCTGTTCATATAAAGTACAAAAATAGGCAGCACTAATCTGTAGTGTTAAAAGTTAGAATATTGGGCTTGCTTGGAAGGGAGGGTGTCTGGGGGACTAGTAAGGTTTTGTTTCTTGAGCTGGGTGCTGGTTTTTCAGTTTGTGCGAGTCCATTGAGCTGCACAATTAACATTTGTGCACTTATCTTTTGAAGGTTATACTTTAATGGAAAAGTTAAATGAATAAAAAACCACCCCAAATTTAAGAGGTAGGAAGTATCTGAAAGTTTCACCAAAATGTTAACTATTGGTGCCTTTAGGGGATAGATTTTGGGGCAGCTTTACTTTCTTTTTTGTTGTTGTTGTTGTGTTTTGTTTTGTTTTTTTATTTTTGAGACAGAGTCTCTCTCTGTTGCCCGGGCTAGAGTACCATGGCATCAGCCCCTCAAACTCCTGGGCTGAAGTGATCCTCCTGCCTCAGCCTCCCAAGTAGCTGGGACTACTGGCATGCGCCACCATGCCCAGCTAATTTTTTCTATATATTTTTAGTTGGCCAATTAATTTCTTTCTATTTTTTTAGTAGAGACGGGGTCTTGCCCTTGCTCAGTCTGGTTTCGAACTCCTGACCTTGAGCGATCCACCTGCCTCAGCCTCCCAGAGTGCTAGGATTATAGGCGTGAGCCACCACACCCGGCCTGCTTTACTTTCTTTATAATTTTCCAAATAACGTAAATTCCCTACATAAGTAAATGTTACCTTTATGTTCAGAAAAGTGAGAATGTTAACACTATTTTGGAAAAATGATGGATGAGTATAAGTTAATTTTTCACAAACTTCCCTTATTAGTATTTGTTGTTTGAATTTTTTTAACTTAATTATTAAATAGGTTGTGTGTTCTGGTAGTTCAGACTTCTTAAAGAAAAAAAATACAGTGAAAAGTATCTCCCATCACCCTCAGTTTTGAAAAATTATGTGTCTTGCAGTTAAGAAGTGTACTTAAAATACTTTTGGGGGAGGATTTTGGGGGTTGTTGTTGTTTTTGTTTTTGAGACAAAGTCTCCCTCTGTTGCCTCGGGCTAGAGTGCAGTGACAGCATCATAGCTCTCTACAGCCTGAAACTCCTGGGCTCAAAGGATCCCCCTGTGTCAGCCTCCTGAGTAGCTGGGAGTATAGGTGTGCATGACCATGCCCAGCTAATTTTTCTGTTTTTTGTAGAGATGGGGTCTTGCTATGTTGCTCAGGCTGGTCTTGAACTCCTAGCTGCAAGCAATTCTTCCTCGGCCTCCCAAAGTGCTAGGATTACAGGGATGTGGTGACACCAAGCCAAAATATCTTCATAATGTCAGGTTTTTGTAACTTTTTAGGAAAATATTTTAAACAAAATTGTCTTACAGGATATAAAGATATTGTATTTTCAACTATTTCAGCTCATTTTAGATGGTTGTCAGGCCCTTTGTTCATAAGGATAGGAAAGCCACAATATCCAGAATAAATCCTGTGTTCCACAGTGTGACTCTTGGGTCTGAGGTCCATCAGGAGAATCCATTGCCCAAATTCTCCTTGTCACTTTGTCAATCCTGAAAGTTAACTTCAGGTGCCACTCTTGTCTGTGCTGCTGTATGAATGTTGGGAGACTATGACATACCGTCTCACCCTTCATGTCTTTCGTAGTCAATGATGAATCTGGTCGAGATTCTGAAGTCAGTGCCAGGGAGCACATGGGTTCCAGCAGCTCCCTCCAGTCCCGGGAGGAGAAGCAAGAGCCTGTTGTGGTAAGGCCCTATCCACAGGTACAGATGTTGTCTGCACACCATGCTGTCGCATCAGCCACCCCTGTTGCAGTGACGGCCCCGCCAGCACACCTGACGCCAGCAGTGCCACTTTCGTTTTCGGAGGGACTTATGAAGGTAATGGAGAGGTTCAAAATTTCGCACTGAACCACAGCTAAAGACTCACTAATGTTTGTAACAGTTTTCACAAAATCTTAGGCTGTATCCTAGAACCATACTTCCGTTTTGTCTTTTTGATCTATGAGTTTAGCTCCTCTCTATAACCCAGAGCTCTACTGTTCTGCAGTGCCTAGTCTTGTGCTGCTGGACAGTTGGCATCACAGAATATTTTCAGGTACCCATTTCGACATTGATATTATTCAACTTACAGACATGCTAAGTTAGTTTCTGTCTTAAAGTAGCACTTGTCTCTAATGTTTCTTTTAATAGCTGGCTGATTTGGGGTTATTTTCTGTGTCTTATGTTGGGATTGTTTTCAGTTACTGGGAGTTTTACTTCTTCCCAAACTTGGGAGGGAAACATCATTTAGAAGAAAGACTGTGAACCATACAACTCAGAGCCTTATTCTCAGTTATACTTTTTACTGTGTGTGTGGCTTTCAGCACTCGCCAGGTTTGATTTGTATACTGTTAACTGTAGAGTGAAATGCATCACCAGTACAAGGCTATTGATGTGTCTCATGTGGTTTTCTATTTGCAGCCACCCCCGAAGCCCACCATGCCTAGCCGTCCCATTGCTCCTGCTCCACCTTCTACCTTGTCACTTCCCCCCAAGGTTCCAGGGCAGGTTACTGTTACCATGGAGAGTAGCATCCCTCAAGCTTCAGCTATTCCTGTGGCAACAATCAGTGGACAACAGGTTTTTTCCCTCTTATTATTTTCTGATTTTCAAACTTAGATGCCAAACTAGTGATCGTTATTTATTGAATGCCAGTAGTACATTAGGAACTGTACTAAAAAAATTAAACTGTCACTGATAGCTGCAAAGGGAAGATTGTAGGTTTGAGAGAGAAGGATAGCTGAAGGGAGTATGCACAGTATAGAAGCCAGTATGCACAGTAGTCATTTAAGCCAGAGTTCATTGAGTGTCTGCTTATATGCAAGGCACTACCATCATGGTGAGATACAAGTGTAGGTAGAACTGCTCATGCCCTTTGGTGTTAGGTCTGATGGGTTGAGAACAACCTCCCAGCAGTAGTGGTGGGGAGTGCTTCTCTGTGTTTTTCTGTGAGGAGAGCAGATGTGTACCTCTTGGGGTACTGTTGGGTTCCCTCGAGCACTGTCTAGTTGTGAACATTTATTTTGAAGTCTCCTGTTTTTACTTAAATTTTTGTTTTGAAATTTTGTAATCCTATTTCACAATGTGTATTTGATTTATGAAATATATTTCTTACCTATGAAAAAAGCAAAATCTCAAAACTCTTTCCCTTCATGTTTTCAAGAAAATTTGATATTTCAAAAAGATGGACTGTGTTTTTTTCTTTTTGTCATACTGCTAAGTACTCCTAGAAGTATGGGGACCCCGCCAGCTGAGAAGCACTGACCCAGTGGGCTGGGAGAGCATGAGGAAGGGATGTTTCAGAGGTGAGCTGAAGAGCTCATGGGGAGAACTTGGGGGATGCTAACCAACATTTACTTAGAAATCTTGTATAGCTTAACGGATGGATGAGTGCAGTGGCATGTGAAGGAAATAGTGAGAATGGGAAAAAATAAGCATTTAGCCAGGACAGAGAAAAGTGTGAACAGCTAATATTGCAGATGAGAATTTCTGAAAGTAGACAAGTCAGATATGCCTTGTGTTACTGGGATTTAGCGACAAGCTGGGCCTGAAGCAGTCACTGCTCACGTGCCTGTTGGCATGGGTCATTATACAGTATGGTGTGTAAAATACTAAAGCTAAATGTTCTCAGCTTTTTCCCTTGGGGTACTCACTATCTAAAAGGAACAGCCCGACCCACATTTTGAGGCAGCTGCTTTCCTAGAGGCAATGGCTAAGACCAAGCACATGAAAATAACATTATATCTTGTTTTTTCAGGGGCATCCCAGTAACCTGCATCACATCATGACTACAAATGTGCAGATGTCTATCATCCGCAGCAATGCTCCTGGGCCCCCTCTTCACATTGGAGCTTCTCATTTACCTCGAGGTAAAGACTACACATTTTGCTCAAACTCTTGAAATGCGATGGCAGATATACATTTGGGAGAAGATATGGTAAAACAGAATGTATCCAGAATCGGCTTATTAAAGTTCCAGAACACACTCTGGGAGGCCGAGGCGGGCGGATCCCGCAAGGTCAGGAATTCGAAACCAGCCTGAGCAAGAGTGAGACCCCGTCTCTACTAAAAATAGAAAGAAATTAATTGGCCAACAAAAAATATATAGAAAAAATTAGCCGGACATGGTGGCACATGCCTGTACTCCCAGCTACTTGGGAGGCTGAGGAAGAAGGATTGCTTGAGCCCAGGAGTTTGAGATTGCTGTGAGCTAGGCTGCCACTATGGCACTCACTCTAGCCCGGGCAGCAGAGCGAGAATATGTCTCAAAAAAAAAATTAAATAAAATAAAGTTCCAGAACGATATAGCTTTTAGACCTATGAGCCAAATAAACCTCTTTCCTTTAAAAAAAAAAAAAAAAAAAATTACAGAACAGTAGAAATAAACTAAGAACAATACACGTTTTCAGCGTGATCTAATATGTGCTCATTATAGTTGCATTACAAGTGTGTTTGTAAACTTAAAGCAGTTCAAATTTTTAGTATGGTCTAAAAATTATCCTTTATATGGTGGAACTCCTTAAAGCTTTGATAGTCTAAACATGATCATCTTTTTAATAAATAATTCACAAATATTAATACTCAATTTTTTTAAGTTTAGTGATAATGGTTACTCAATTTTTTTAACTTACATAGCAATAAGATTTTTTTTTTTTTGAGACAGAGACTCACTATGTTGCCCAGGCTAGACTTAAACTCCTGGGCTCAAGTGATCCTCTTGCCTCAGCCTCCTGAGTAGCTGAAACTACAGGTGTGTACCCCTGCACCTAGCTAAGATTATTTTTACAATTAAGTTCTAACAGGTTGTGTAAGGCAATAAATTTTATGAGCTTTGACCAGAAATTGTTACTAGAGATTATAAAACAATTGGAGATTATTGGCAAAATCAAGTTAACAAACAAAACCAGGTTTGCTTGGTCATAGCATAACCCTGTGATTCCCAAAGTGTGGTTCACAGACCATTGTAGGGGGTCTGCAGGGTCAAAATTATTTTCGTGCACACATTCAGACACTATTTGCCCTTGTCACAGTGTTAACTGATGGTGCAAAGGCTGTGGTGGGTAAAGTGCTTGAGCCTCACCACAGTCGAGGCAGTGGCTCCGCACTGTGCTCTTCATTGTGTGCTTCACCACCATGCACTTGCAGTTAAAAAAAAACAAGAGCAAAACCACAGCTAGTTTCATTTAAGATTGTCTTTCAGGAAACAATACAAATTATCATTAAATCTCTTAAGTACATGTTTTCTTAATTTTCTGTGTAATGAAATGGGAAGTATATATAACATACTTTATGTGAATACCAACATACTATCTGAATTTTAGGGATTATTTTGATTATTTTCCTAGGGAATATAATTGTGAGCCCATAAGCATGCTAATAAAAACACTTTTTTTCAGGTGCAGCAGCTGCTGCTGTGATGTCCAGTTCTAAAGTAACCACCGTCCTGAGGCCGACTTCGCAGCTGCCAAATGCCGCTACAGCTCAACCAGCAGTACAGCACATCATTCACCAACCAATTCAGGCATGGCAAGGTTGGGGGGTACTCAGGCAGCAAGTGTTAAGGGCCTAATCGGAGGTATTCACTCTGCCAGGCACTGGGAGAGTCCTTGACCTCAGGAACTTTCACTATAGTTGCCAAGACATAGGGAAGTTTGAAAGATACACAACGTTGAATGGCAAGTTGAATGGCAAGCGGTAGGAACGTGGAAAAGTGAGGGAAAGCTTTGTGTTAGGATGGGTGTGGTGATGAGGATCCAGAGAAGTCACGAAAATGTGAAGGGGGAATGAACAAATGACAAGGAAGAGAGTGATGGTTGTAGACAGTGTTTAGTAAAGGCTAGCTAGGACAGAGAAGGGTTTTAATGGGGGGGAATCTATGAACCCCTAAAAGTTTTATGCACATTTTTATGCATGTATGTATGCTTTTCCAGGAAGATGGTCCATGCCTTTCAACTTTAAGTGAAGGAAGTCTGTGGAAGTATTAGTAGGAAATATTGTGGTATCTGCAAACTGGGGACTCTTAGCATAAATCTGATTTTATTGACAGTAGAGAGCTGCTGTTTTGTTTTTTTTAACACAATGGCTTTGTGTATGATTGAAGAAAGGTCTTTGAAAGATAAGATTAATCTAGCTGAATTACATATACGAGGTGGAGATTCAGATGCCTTCAGAAGTCAGACAGATAACATGAGTGAAACAGCTGGGTTTAAGATGATAAAGAAGGATCTTGATTAAGACACTGGGTAGTGCATGTCCGGCCTACAGCTTTCAAGTTAAAACAAAATAAAGGCTTTACTGGCCAACAAAACACAGGTGGAGGGTGAGAAGGCCCCAAGGAGTATACATGAAGGGTTAGAGAAAGATGACAACTTCTTAGTAAGAAAGATTGTATAGTAGCCCTAATGTGAGACATGCAGCTGTGCACAGTAGGAGCCACAGATAAGAAGGCTGCAGGTGAGGAGTAAGAATGAAGAATGGGCAGAGCTTGGTGACCTTACTGCATCTATCAGGGTCAAGAAAGAGGGAGGAATCAGAAGAACTCTGGTGATTGGACAGGTGGATGAGGCTCAGTGTGGGGCTTGTTTGTCAGGTGAAGATTCCCCACAGAGATGTGGTGATAAATGCTCTCTGTTCATTTGCAAACCCCGGAAAGCACCTGGGCGCCTTAGCCAGGGAAGAACACTGGTTCTTTCAAAATGCCTTTTGCATGCTAACTTAGGTGGCCTGATAGCCAGCAGCTCCATCCAGTAGCTGAGTAGGCCCTCTGTGGAAGGCCCTGGGTTGTATGGTAGTGTAAATGTCTGCACCAGGACTGACAGCAGAGCCACAGGAACTCTATATCTGAAGGGTTAGATCACAGTTTGTTCTAACAGAAGGTTAGAATTTTGACTCCAGTGATATTTGCAAAGAGAGGACTCGTACTGTCCTACCAAAATAGAATTTTTTGATAATTCTGACTCTGGGTCTTATAAAATCCTATCTTATAAGAGAATTCCTTAATCAGAATGGTAAGAATTCACTTTAATTTTTTATTTATTTAGCGTTTTAAAAATTTATTTCAATAGATTTAGGAGGTATAAGTACAGTTTTATTGCATGAACATAATGTATAGTGGTAAAGTCTGGGCTTTTAGTGTACCCATCACCTGAATAGTGTGCATTGTACCCAATAGGTAACTTTCATCCCTTATGCTCCTCCCAGCCCCCGCACCTTTGAAGTCTCCAGCGTCTATTACTCAGCTCTGCATGACTATGCATATCTATAACTTAGCTCCTAGTTGTACAGGTTGGTGCGAAAGAGAGAATTCACTTTAATTAGGGCAGAAACATACTTATCTAGAGGCTTAAGGTTTAAATTATACTATTAGTGTTGGCTAACTATATTTTATTTCTCTTCTTATTTAAATGAAAAATTTTTTCTCTTCTTTTGGTAGTCTCGTCCACCTGTGACCACCTCTAATGCCATCCCTCCTGCTGTGGTAGCAACTGTCTCAGCCACCAGAGCTCAGTCTCCAGTCATCACCACGACAGCAGCACACGCTACTGATTCAGCACTTAGGTATACTTGGGGGTATGAAGATTGAGCCATCCTGCCGTCCTCCTTCCTTCCCTCCCCTTTTCCTTTCCTTCTTTCATTCCTTCATTTAACTCAGCATTTGTTGAGTGCTTTTTAATGAGCTATGTAGTGTCGTAGATACTGGGGCTAAACCAGTGAACAAAGAAATTCTCACCTTCATAGAACTTCTGTTTTTAGGGGCTGGAGACACGATATATAAATACATAGCTTTTTATTTATTGACTGACTGAGAAAGAGAGAGACAGGGTCTCACTCTGTTGCCCAGGCTAGAGTGCCGTGGCATCAGCTTAGCTTACAGCAACCTCAAACTCCTGGGCTCAAGCGATCCTCCTCCCTCAGCCTCTTGAGTAGCTGGGACTACAGGCACCCATAACCGTGCCTGGCTATTCTTTTTATAGACAGCGTCTTGCTATGTTGTTCAGGTTGGTCTTGAACTCCTAGGCTCAAGTGATCCTCCCACCTCAGCCTCCCAAAGTACTGAGATTACTGGCGTGAGCTACCGCACCTGGTTATTTAGCTGGTGAAAAATACTTCGGAGAAAAATTAAGATAAAGGATTAGGAGTGACAGGGCAGGTGGTGCAGGGTGCTTATTATTTCATATAATGTGGTCAGGGAGGGCTGTATTCATAAGAATACATTTGAGTAGAAAATTGAAAGATGTAATGAAATGAGTGAGCTATATATATGGTTATCTGGGAGAGGAGTATTCTAGGCAGTGGAGAGAGTAAGTGCAAAGGCTGTGTTACACAGTGTTTGCCACCTGTACGGAGTGGCAAGGAGACCAATAGTAGGAAAGTGGCAAGATGTTAGTTTAGGAGGTAGCAGGGTCTCCAGTTCACTTAGGCTTTTATGAACCATCTAAGGGTTTAGGCTTTGCTGGGTGTGTTGGGAAGCCTTAGCAGAGTGTTGAATAGAGCAGTGCCATGATCTGAAGTTCCAGCTGGATCAGCTTGGTTGCTGGATAGAATAGGCCTTGGCGAGCAAAGTTGGAAGCAGAGAGATTGTGTATAAGGGGATAGCCACAATATAGGGGAGATGATAATGGAGGCAGAAAGACATAGGTAGATTCTGGGAAGATTTGGAAGATAGAGTCAAGAAAATATCTGAGGAATTATCTGGGGGCATAAGCAAAGGAGAGGAGTCAGGATTATACCAGTGATAGTTGGCTTGTGTGCATAGCAGGGTAGAGAGCAGTGGGAGGTTTTGGAGAGGAATTCCAGATTTGGTTTTGGGGATTTAAAGGTTGTGGTGACTTCTGAGCATCCAAATGGAGGTGGGAGGTCAGTTGATAAGTGAGTCTGGAGTCCACAGAAGAGATCTGGAGGAGACAATCTAGAAAGATAGTATGAATAGAGAAGAGGGTTATGAGAGAGAAGATGGCTCCCACTTCTACTGGAGAGGCTAGAAAGGAGTAGGATTCCTAGAGGAAGAGCCAAGATTCATTAGAGCAGGAAGAAAAGGATATGTTAAGAGAAGAGGTTTGAGGATATGTAGGGGATTTTGCTAAAAATGAATTGTAATTCCAGAGAGTACAGTGGAAGTGTTGGGTGTTTGAAAAGAGAAGGCACTGTAGTACGATTAAGAGATTTTTTAGAGCCATACAGGGATAAAATCTGATTGATGAGGAATGATCCGAGAGGCTTTGGGGTAACAATCAGGGATGAAGACATGAGGTGTTTGTCTTCGTGATCTCCAAGCCATGTGGTGGTGAGGTTGGGAGGGCAATGGGATATGGATCTTGCCAGGAGCTCCCAGAGCTCTCATGGTCTTTCTTGATTCTTGCCAGCCACTCAGGAATGGGGAACCTGTGGCCTCGGGGCCACATTTGGCCTTCTGGATCCTTGAGTGCAGCCTTTTGACTGAATCCAAATTTTACAGAACAAATCCTTTTAATGAAGGGATTTGTTCTGTGGAGTTTGGGTTCAGTCAAGGGGCCACACTTGGGGATCTGGAGGGCTACATGTGGCGTTTAGGCTGCAGATTCCCCAACCCTGGATGGGTATGCCAGGAAAGGGGCCTTTGGTAATAATGTGAATAAGAAGCGACTCACCGAATAAAAGCAAGAGTAGTAGGTGTGGAGAGTGGGGGTGGTAGAAACCAGAGGCCTACCCCTAGGACTTGATTATCACTGTGGAGAGGGAGAAGTCTGAGATGCCTCTGTGGCTTCTTCCTTGCTTGATCTAGTAAATGAAAAGGAAACAAGGGACAAAAAGAAGATTGAATTTTGGGATGCTGAGTTGACCCGTGGAACGACTGAGGGGCTGTTGTCAGCAGGTGGTTGAAGAGATGTCTGTGCCAGAATCATCAATATGTGGGCCGCCGTTAAAGCTTTGAGATACCTTGAGTCTATCCAAGGGCAATATAGAGAGAGAAGAGAATCTAGAATGGAACTCTGAAGAAAATAACATTTAAATGAAGAATAGTGCCTAGGACTTACCTCTAACCATTAGCTCTATTATCTACTAGTTGTGTGACATAAAGCAAACTTCTCAACTCCTTGATCCTTAGGTTCCTCTTCAATAAAATGAGGGTACTTTACTTTGTGGTAATTCAGTATGTTGCCTGAGGTATAAAGAGACAACTGCCCAACATAGAATAGACAACATGTTGTTGCTTATTTTAGCTTTATGTTAACTTTTAAAAGTTATTATATTCATATGGTATGATGAAAATCAAAGGGTATAAATGGGTTTATAGTCGTCCCTCAGTATCTGTTGGGGATTGGCTCCAGGAGTTCCCTGGATACCAAAATACGTGGATGCTCAAGTCCCTTATATAAAATGGTGTGGCATTTGTGTGTACCCATACGCATCCTCTTGTATACTTTAAACCATCTCTGTTTTATCTGCAGTAACTAATACAGTGCCTTCATATCACTTCATCAGTGTGGTTTCAGTGTAGTACTCGGTACTCAGCAAATTCAAGTTTTGCTTTTTGGAACTTTATGGATTTTTTTCCTCCGAGTATTTTCAGTCTGTGTTTGGTTGAACCCATGGATGTAGAACACACAGATACAGAGAGCTGATTGTACAGTGGAAACTATGGTTATGGCTTTTTAAATCATTTTATCCAAATATCTTTTCCAATATGTTGAGTGTTTATTTATTTATTTATTTTTTTGAGACAGAGTCTCACTCTGCCGGGCTAGAGTGCCGTGGCGTCAGCCTAGCTCACAGCAACCTCAAACTCCTGGGCTCAAGCGATCCTCCTGCCTCAGCCTCCTGAGTAGCTGGGACTACAGGCATGTGCCACCATGCCCAGCTAATTTTTTTTAATATATTTTTATATATAAAATTGGCCAATTAATTTCTTTCAATTTTTAGTAGAGACGGGATCTCGTTCTTGCTCAGGCTGGTTTCGAACTCCTGACCTTGAACCATCCTCCTGCCTCGGCCTCCCAGACTGCTAGGATTACAGGCGTGAGCCACCGCGCCCAGCCTGTATTGAGTGTTTTAATTAAAAATTACATATTGAATTTTGTTGAATGTATTTTGCAGCATTTATTCATACAATGATAGTAATATACTAGTGAATGAACAGACAAAAACCCTAATGATCAGATGATTTTTCTACTTACTGTAATTATGACAAATTCCTAATTTCTAACTTTCTTTGAATTCTGGAGATAGAAAATTTAAACAGACCGATTTCCGTAGAAGAAATAAAAAAAAAAATTTCAAAGCATAATCTCCAAGAAAAGCACCAGGCCCAGCTGGTTTCCTAGAATTCTACCAAACACTTAAGGGCTAGCCAAACCAATGATAATGAAATTGGTTAAAAGTATAGAAAAAAATAAAATTGCAGAAAAATTTCAGTGGTAAGTCTTTCTTTTTCTGTTAAATACATTTAATCCTATCTGTCAATTCTTTCTCCTTTTTTCATTCATCATATAGTTGAATGAAATATATTCTCTGTTACTTTCTTCAAGAAGCATTTATCTTAAAGGACCAATATTTTGAATTTTTACATGCTTCAGAATCATTTCACAGACACCTTTTTACTTAAGCAGTAGTTTGGCTGATAGAATTTTTTTGTCGTTGTTTCTATATTTCTTTCCATGAGTATTTTTTTCTCTTTCTCTAGAGCTGAATGATGCTATAGAGAAGTCAGAGGCCAACCTAGTTTTTTTTAACCCCTAAAAATAACCTTGATCTTTTTGGCTGATGGCCCAAGATTCTTTATCTTGAATTTCAACAACTTTACTAGAGTATGTCTTGTTATGACCATTATGTGTGGTTTTGTTCTGTAACATGGTATGCCTTTTCAATTTGTAGCATAAAACTATATGAAAAATTTTCATGAATTATATCTTTATATATACATTCTATTCCATTTTATTAGGGGGCACGCAATTATGTGTATGTTGGATCTTTTTGCATGCTTATGTAATCCTTTTAAACTGTTTGTTCCCTTTGATTCTATTCATGAGGTTCTCTGTACTTTGTTTTCAGCATTGTTTGTTCTACTCTTCAATTTTGCCTTCATTCCTGAAACAGCTAAACAGTTGTCTTGTGTTTTCTTTCTTTAGTTGTGCACATTTATTTTTATCTTGTTTTGTTGTCCTGTCATTGCTGCTGTTGAGCTCTTATTCTTTGTTTTTTCTTAGAAGCAGTTATTTTGTTATGGTTTTTTTGTTTGTTTGTTTTTTATTTCAACATAATTATGGGGGTACAGATGTTAAGGTCACGTATATTGCCCTTGCTCCCCCTCCCCCCTCGAGTAGTTTTGTTTTTTGAGACAGGGTCTCATTCTGTTGCCCGGGCTGGAGTGCAGTGACATCATCATAGCTCATTGCAACCTCAAACTCAGGCTCAAATGATCCTCCTGTTTCAGCCTCCTGAGTAGCTGAGACTACAGGCATACATCACCATGCCCTAATTTTTCTTTTCTCTTTTTTGGTAGAGAAAGGGTCTTGCTATGTTCCTCAGGCTGGTCTCTAACTTTTGGCCTCAAGTGATCCTCCCACCTCAGCCTCCTAAAGTGCTGGGATTATAGGCGTGAGCCAATGCACCTGGCCTCATAGCTTTTTTAAGCTGGAAGTTTTCATCTGCCCAGTGAAAACACTTCTAATATGTTTCTCTTGTTTTCTTCTACCCTTTTCTTCTTGTAGCATCTTTAAATAGGTCCTGTGTTAGTTCCTTTCTGAGTAATCACCTTTGATTGGGTTATATAGTGGGTAAGGAGAAATATTCCAAATGGTCCCATGTCCTGAGTTTTCTTGACCATTCCTTCTCCCCTGCCACTGAAGATAGACCTTTCAGTATGACAAAGCCTTTCTCTTCCCTGGGTTTCCCTGCACACAGTTTCTGACAGATGAGGCTTATCTCATCTGTGTGATTCAACCCTATGTCCTTTGCTGCTTAACTTTTCGCTGCCATCTCTGTTTCTACTGTTATAAATGAAAGATTTTAGTTTCCTGTATCAGATTGTATTCCTCACTTTGAAGAATTATACTTTATGGGATTTTATCTCTGAAATTATAGCCTCAGAAATCCTCTCCATTGGCTCCTGAGTCCCTGCCTGTGGGAGTTCTATCTGTTATGGTTTTTTTGAGATTTCAGGTGTCTTCTAGTTTTGCCAAAAGTGGAGACTGAATTTCTCTTTTTGTTTGTTTTCCTTGTTACTGTTTTCTGAGAGGAGGAGAAAATATAAAATTGACAGTCTCTGCCTACAGTACTCTTGTCTTCCCTCCAAAGAAGCCAAACCAGGACCCATCCAAACCCTGGAGGATGATCACAAGTCCACTTGTTGTAAATTAACCGCCTTATTTTCTCCAGACGTCAGCTCACTAAATGGGTCTCTATCCCTGGAGTTGCCTTTCAAGCTGTTTTAAAAAAAATGCTGATCACTGGGAGAAATACAGGTTGAATATCCTTTAATCCAAAAATCCAAATTCTAAAATGCTTCAAAATCCAGAAGTATTTGAACACTGACATGACACTCAAAGGCAACGGGCAGTAATCATTGGAGCATTTTTGATTTTTGCATCAGGGATGCTGAAGCAGTGAGTATATAATACAAATATTCCTAAGTTTGAAATCCAAAACACTACGAGGTGAGGGATTCTCAATGTGTCATGTAGTGATGAAGACAGCAGATTAGGGAGTACTTTTGGAGGGACCTTAATCTCTCTGGCCTTTTATTTGGTAGGAGGGTTGTTACAGTGGATTCATGGAAGTTATATATTCAATGTGTTTTAATCAAAGTCCCTTTCTTTTTCTCCCAGTTTCTCTGAATTTGGCTAGTAAGAACTCCTTTGAGCTGGCTCAAGTGTCCTTTTGATGACAGAAGGATTAGCCTTAGAGTACTTTATTCTTTCTGATACATGATGTTTTGGGCTGTTTCCTTCTTCTCTAGTTTTTAAATTAGCCATTTCTCCTGGTTTCCTTTTACTGGAGAATAGTATTGAGAACCTAAGATCTGGGTGTTAGAGGTGCTCATTGGTTCTGGGGTATCATTGTTTTTGACCCCTTTCCAGGGACAAAGATATTCAGTATAGTAAAGATAGTCACGTCTTCATACTGGTATTTCCAAATGAAATTCAACATTGTACATTTTTTCCTTGCGTTGTAGATTTTATACAGTCATGCGTTGCTTAACAATCAGAATATGTTCTGAGAAAGGCATAATTAGGCAATTTTGACATTATACATGCATCACACTTACACAAACCTAGGTGGTGTAGCCTGCTATACACCTAGGTTCTATGGTATGTCCCTATTGCTCCTAGGCTACAAACCTGTACAGACAGTATGTTACTATACTGAATACTGTGGGCAGTTTTAACACAATGATAAGTATTTGTGTATTTAAATATATCTGTACATAGAAAAGGAAGTGTAAAAATATGATATAAAAGATTAAAAAATGGTACACCTGTATAGGGCACTTACCATGAACTGAGCATGCAGAACTGGAAGTTGCTCTGGGTGAGTCAGTGAATGGTAAGTGAAAGTGAAAGCCTAGGACATTACACTTCTGTAGACTTTCTGAACATTATACACTTAGGCTACACTAAACTTATTTTAAAAATAAAGTAATAATGTTGTGACTTCACTAGGTGATAGAAATTTTTCACCTCTGTTATAATCTATGGGACCAATGCAGTCTGTCATTGATTATAACATACAGTACATGACAGTATTTGTGTATCTTTTTTCTATACTGAAAACTTTATTTTCTAAAGACATTAATATAACTACTTGGTTTTTTTAATCCTTTATACTTTGAGAGTAACAATTTAAAGTCATATAAGTTTCCTTGTCATAAATTAACCCTTTACTTTCTGTAGATTACTGCTAATAATAAAACTACTGAGTGAACTGACTTCACAGCTTTTTGTCCTCTGGTTAGATCCTGCTAACCAGATTGAGAATGTGCTCAAAAGTTGCTTGAAGTGATTCTTTTCTTTTCCTAATTTTTATTCACATTTCCAAAATAATAAACTTATAAAAAGGCATACAATGAGGAATGTCACTTGCTCACGGATATCCATTTTCCATGTTCTTTCCCTTTGCATTCTGGGGTAGCCTGCTATTACCTTTTTGGTTATCCATTCAGTATTTATTATAATTTAATATATAGTTAGGATTATTTGTCTGATTATTTTTAACTTTAGGGTTTGCTTTTTTCCTTTTGATTTAACTTTTTAAAATATGTAAAATATATCTGGTTCAAAAGTCAAGGGAATATGATCTTGTGAGTCTCCCTGTCCCCACTGGGTTCTGTCTGGTCTTGATAGGTCACTGTTTCACACTCTGGTGTACCTCTCAGAATCTCTTTTTGCAAAAGTTAGTATACATAAACACATATGTAAGTGCATATTTTTCTTATTTCTCCTCCTTTGCTACCAGAAATATAGCATATTATATTTATATGTACTATTTTGTTCCTTGCATATTTCTCTTTACAGTATATTCTGGTTATACTCCAAATTAGTACATAGAGCTTTTATTTGTTCTTTTGTTTTGGCTGCATTATACCCCAGGGCTTGGATGTCTTGTATTTTGGCATATGCTGTTGCATGTTTGTGATGGTACATCCTCGAGGTGTATTTGTGGATGTGTGAGTGCTGGGTCAGAGACTAAATGCCTCAATTTCCTCATCGAGAAAGTGGCCATCATAATACCTACCTCCGACATCATTATGAGAAGTAACTATATTAATATATAGAGGGCACTTAAAACATGGCTTGGCATGTAATGTGCATTATATGAATATTAACATTTGTTATTTTTCATTAGACTACATTAAAATCAAGACTACTATAGTCCTTGCTTTACAAACATTCTTTTTATTTTTTTTACAAGACTTGTGATGCTCAATAAAAACATTCTTAATATGAACTTTTTGAGGGGGTGTATTTTAATATGCACTGAACCTCTTAAGATACGAGTGCATTTAAGTCTGAATTGAGAAGATCCTTTCCAGGTGATTCCATAGGCATTCTTCTTTATTATGAGGGTCTTCAAAATTATTTTTATATTAGATTCATCTATCCTGAAATTTGTGATTAATTTAATTATATATACATGTATCTCTCTGAGTGTTTTTAATTGTAAATGCTGTGAGAGGGTAGCTTTCACAGTAGTGTACCTGGTGACCTATTTCAACAACTATTGAAAATCCAGTCTCTAATAGTCAGCTTTCTCCTCAATAAGTTCCACCAAATTCCATTGCTACCTCTGTGGCTAGATTTGCAGCTTTTCTGTGACATCGAATGATAAGCCATTTAGTTTTCTTTCTGGGGAGAGAAAACCATCCTCTAATCAGATAGTAAACTTTTTCATTGATATCCCACCAGGTCTGATTTGTTAAAGCTCTTTGAGAGAGGATCCTTGTGATGAAACATGGCTTAGCTGGAGACATACTGTCCCAATGAAGTCATCTTACAGCTCAAATTTTCTTCATAGTTTATATCCACATGGTTCCAAAATATAAAAGCATGAAAATGCATACAATAGGGAGTACCACTCTCTCCTCTCTACCCCGTCTACAAGGTCACATTGCTTTCAAAGGTAACCTGCTAATAGCTTTTTGAGTATACTTCTGGCATTTCTTTATATATACAAATGCAGTCAAATTCACATGCAGTTCTCTTATCCTTTTTACCCAAAAGAACATTTATATATTTCTTTTTGCTTTTTTAAAATATGTTGAAAGCTTTCCATTTCAGCGCATGGTTTCATTGCTCTTTTAGCGGCAATATAGCAATCCATTGTAGGAATAGACTTGAAGTTGTTCCTAGTCCTTAATATCATAGAGAATATCACAGTGAATAACCTTGTATTAATATTTATGTCATAGTACCTGTTTCCAAAAATATGTGAAGGATAAATTCCCCATAGTGATAAAAGGGTATGTGCAATTGTCATTTTGATACCTACCATCTTACTGCCTTCCTTAGGGTTTATGCCAGTTTACACTCCTTCCAGATTTTTTTCAATCTGGTAGGTGAACAATATCTCAATTTGGTTTTTTTTGAGACAGAGTCTCACTCTGTTGCCCGGGCTAGAGTGCCGTGGTGTCAGCCTAGCTCACAGCAACCTCAAACTGCTGGGCTCAAGCGATCCTCCTCCCTCAGCCTCCCAAGTAGCTGGGACTATAGGCATGCACCACCATGCCCGGCTAATTTTTTCTCTATATTTTTTAGTTGGTTGATTAATTTCTTTCTATTTTTAGTAGAGACAGGGTCTCCCTCTTGTTCAGGTTGGTTTTGAACTCCTGACCTTGAGTGATCCGTGTGAGCCAGGATTACAGGCGTGAGCCACACTCCCCCACCCCCCCCCCACCTCATTGTGTTTTAAATTGCATTTGTCTTCTTAAGAGCAAAGGTGCACATCTTTTCTCTATTTTTTTTTTTTTTTGAGATATTCTCACTCTGTTGCCCAGGCTAGAGTGCCGTGGCATCCGCCTAGCTCACAGCAACCTCAAACTCCTGGGCAATCCTTCTGCCTCAGCCTCCCAAGTAGCTGGGACTACAGGCATGCGCCACCATGCCCGGCTAATTTTTTCTATATATTTTTAGATGTCTATCTAATTTCTTTTTATTTTAGTAGAGATGAGTTCTCGCTGTTGCTCAGGCTGGTCTCCAACTCCTGAGCTCAAATGATCCTCCTGGCTTAGCCTCCCAGAGTTCTAGGATTACAAGCATGAGCCACCGTGCCAGGCCACCTTTACCTAATTTTTATTTGGCAAAAATTATAATAATTTTTCTCAATTTGTAGGAGTTCTTAGTAAAATAGGAAGATTATATTTTTGTCTTTTGAGTCTTTTGAATTTACTTACACTGTGTTTTGCTGTGTAGGTTTATTTATTCATGTAGTAAAATTTATCAATCTTTTATAGCTTCTGGATTTTAAAAGCTTTTGATAGTTAAAAAGCTCTCTCCCACTCCAAGGTTATAAAAGAATTTTCCTATCTTTTCTTCATGTACGTTTTACCTGCCTTTAAATCTTTGATCACTTTAGTATTTATCTGTGTGCAGTATGGATCCAATTTTATTTTTTCGCATAATGGTTGCATACTCTTTCCAACACCATTCATTAAATACTCTATTTTCCTGCTTCTCATTTGAGAAGGCACCTTTGTTATATTGTCAGGTTTTCTTGCCATTGTGGCAGTTTCAGTTGCTTGCTACCAATTATTTGACGTCCTGTATTGATAGCCCTGTGAATCATTAGGCAGTCATAACTGTAACTTTTTATCATTTTAAGAGTGTTCTTATATGTGGTAAGGAATGATATAACATTGGGGGGAAGTCAGTGCTTCAGGGGTCACAGGTGAAGCTGCTTTTAAGGTTTTCTGTAATCTTTCCTCAGGAACTTTGTGAGAACCTTATTGTGTATCTTCAGATTTTTCGACAGAGCGAAATATAACTGCTATAATAATGCCTACTCACGATTGTTATGGAGTGTTGATTATGTCAAAGATACTGAGAATAAGGATTAATTTATTCAGTTTGTGATACAAATTGATACCTTATGAAACTTTAGGCAGTTTCAGGAGAGAAACTCAATGGGCCATTTACTGCATTGGTGTGGTACCAATGTGTTGGTTTAATTGTGACTTCACAGATCTATAAAAAAATACAGCTTGCATGGCTATAATCTAGCATGAGATACTAAATGTCCTTGACTGCTTGCATTGTGTCTGTGGACAAGTTATAAATCATAATGTCTTTGTTATCTTTTCAGTAGGCCAACTTTGTCCATCCAGCATCCACCATCTGCAGCAATTAGCATTCAGCGTCCTGCCCAGTCACGGGATGTAACAACAAGAATCACACTACCATCTCACCCTGCGTTAGGGACACCAAAACAGCAGCTTCATACGATGGCTCAGGTAAAATGAGAGGAGAAAAACCACCTGTATTCTTTTTGGGGTAAAACCAGAATAGTGCAAAACTTGGCAAGGATGTGACAGTATTTGAAGGCAGTGTTTGCTTGTAGGCGGGATGGAGTGGGAAATGTTCTTGATAACTAACTCTGTGTTGTGGGGTTCCCCCCACAGAAAACTATCTTCAGTACTGGTACGCCAGTGGCTGCAGCAACAGTAGCACCTATTTTGGCAACCAACACCATTCCTTCAGCAACCACAGCTGGTAAGTCTGTAACCTTTCTCCTCTTCTTGCTGGAGAAAAATGAAGTGTGAGGGGTCTAATTGACCGGGTTTTGAGAATCTGTAATGTATGCAGAGAAGCCGTTGTTGAAGTTTCCTTTTTTTGCTATTACAGGATCTGTGTCACACACGCAAGCTCCCACGAGTACAATTGTTACCATGGCAGTGCCCTCCCATTCATCCCATGCTACTGCTGTGACCACCTCAAACATCCCAGTCGGTAAGTGTCTGCAGCCTTCAGACAGAAGTTTATAAGGAATTTTTTAACCTCTCATAGAAGGCCTTCGTGTTGACGACTAGTGTTGATTTTTTATTGTTGATTTTCAAAGCAATACTGAATGTGACTCTGAGTATTATTTATCATACGGATTTGGAAATGATGTTAGAGAATAAAAGAGGACAACAATCTTTGAATAAAAAGTAAACTTTAGCTCTAGTTTTGATTTCCTTACTCATTAGACTTTACCTTTTCTCTGTGTATTCTTGATAGAAATAAGTTTAACATTACTGACATAGTTAGACAAGAACAACAGGAAAAGCAAGAAAACTAAAGGTCTGGAATGAGGTAAACTTATACATTTTAATAGATTGTTCAGGAAAAATCTCTGGGTGATACAACAGTGGGAAGAATACCAAAGATCAGCTTGGTTCCCAGGTTCTCATCTGAGTGACACTCCATGGTACTTCATGGCCATTTTATCATTTTTTCTAGAGTTTGTTTATTTTCTTTTTAAGTGTGTGTATACTTTGAATACAAACTTTTTTTTTTTTTTTTTTTTT
>CAUYRT010062102.1:0-17760 GCA_963574885.1 Lepilemur ruficaudatus | reverse complement strand
AGGATATTTGGCAGAAGGAATCTCTAAGCAAAATGTTAAAGGAGCTGCTTGGCTTCGCTTGACTGCCTATGGTAAAATTTGAGAAGAGAGAAAGGAATTAAAAATGGAATTTATGATCAAAAGGAAAGCAGAAATAAAAATATAGGAAATTCTCAGTGGCCATCTTATAAGGAATGAAAAAAGCATTTTGGGAAGAGAACACCATGGGTGTGGCCAAGCATTTAATAAAGAGATTAGTACAAACAGTAGAAGCCTGGTGCTACTCATCAAGACAGTGGAAGAATGACCTTGAAGTCATTTTGGAAATCTTCAAATCTGTCCTATCCATCACAAGCCCAGAATGTCAGGCAGGGCCTTGGAAGCAGAACAATTTCAAGGTTCTTCTCCCTGCATTGAGTGCAGCACTCTTTAGCCAGCCTAGCTGTGGCTCAAGCAGGCCCAGATGTGGCTCACACTGCCCCTCTGGAAGGCATATACGGAGAACCTTGGTAGAGTTCTCATAATTCAATTCCACCAGGGTCACAAGCTGCAAGACTGTGGTTGCCTCCATCTGAATTTCAAAAAGTGCAACAAAAAGCCTTGAGATCTAGGCAGAGAATTGTCACAGGGTGGGACCACAGCAGAGCATTCCCACTAGGGCAATGCACGGTGAAGCCATGGGATTGGGGTCACCTCAGAGAGTTCCCACTAGGGCATTGCCCAGCAGAACTGTGGGGGTGGAGTCACCCCCAAGACCCCAAACTGGTAGAGTCATAGGCTTGTCACCAGCCTGGGAGAGCCACAGGCACAAGACTCCAAACTCTGAGAGCTACAAAATGGGCTATACTCAACAAAGCCATGCGGGTGGGTCCCCCAGGAGATGTTGGGGTCCAACCTCTGCCCCACTGTGTCCAGAAAACTGGACTTAGAGTTAAAGAAGATTCTTCTGGAACCTTAAGATTTAATATTTTCCCTGCTGAGTTTTAGATTTGGTTAAGACTTATTACCTCTTTCCTTTTTCCTATTTCTCCTGGTGGGGAACAGAAATGGTAATTCTTTGCCTATTACACCACTGTATTTTGGAAGTACATAACATGTTTGATTTCATAAATTCACAGTTAGAGAGCAATCTGCCTCAGGAAGAATCATACCTTGAGCTTCATTCATATCTAATTTTGATAATGTTTAGATGAGACTCTGGACTTTAGATTCTTTAGTTGTTCTAGAGTAAGTTAATATTTTGGGGGGCTACTGGGATAAATTAAATATTTGCATATGAAAAGAACATAAATTTTGGGAGCCCTGGGGCAAAATTCTATGGTCTGAATGCTGGTGCCCCAATCCCACCCCCAAACAAAAATTCACCATCTTAGAACCTAATACTAATGTTATAGTATTAAGAGATAGGGCTTTGGGGAAGTAACTAACTATGAGAGCTCTAACCTCATGAATGGGATTAGTACCCTTATAAAGAGGCTCAAAAGATTCCCCTTCCTCTTTCTGCCATGTGAGAACCAGCAACAAAACACCATCTATGAAGTAGAGAATGAGCCCTTATCAGGCCACCAGACAATGAATCTTCGGACATCTTGATCTTGGACTTTCCAGCTGGAAACCCAGTAATAAATTTCTGTTGTTCATAAATTATCTAGACTATGACATTTTGTTATAGCAGCCCGAACAGACGTAGCACAGGGTGTACATTTTTAAGTGAGATTATTGTTCTTTTCACTCCCCCAAAGAAACAAAAATATTTGGATTTGGTGAGATATATGCCTCACTTTACAGTAATTATGTTCTGGTGGCTTTAGTTTTGGGGGTTTTTCCCTTATATTTTGTGAAATTTATCTATGTCCATTATTTAAATCAGTCTGAAGGATTTCAGGTACGGATACACCTTTATTTGTATAGATGTGCAACCGAAACACAAGTGCTGTAACTGTTGCTATTTGAAGCTGTAACAAACAGGCATCAAGTTTCAATTATCTGTTCAAAAACAAGGGGGCTGTGTGAAAAGTGGAAAATAAGCAGGCTCTGGAACCAGGTAGATCTGGTTTCAAATTCTGATTTTCCTGTTAGCTTTAGACAAATTACTTAATCCCTTTGAACCTATTTCTTTGCTGAGAAAT
The DNA here is from genome assembly GCA_963574885.1 of Lepilemur ruficaudatus. NCBI lineage: Eukaryota > Metazoa > Chordata > Mammalia > Primates > Lepilemuridae > Lepilemur > Lepilemur ruficaudatus. The sequence continues at coordinate 15,652 of CAUYRT010062102.1, read as the reverse complement.
AGCTTTAATAGTACTTAATTGCATAGCGTTGGTTGATGGAATGATTAAAATGACATGCGTTGGATCAAGCACAGTCCCTTGCATGTAGTAGCCTTCTAATAAAAACATATGTTTATAAGAGGATGGATGGCTGCAGTTCTTGGAACCTCAGTAGTAGGCCAAGAAAATGTCCATTGCAAGAAAAAAAGTTATATGTGTAAAACATCTAATACAAAGTAATATTGAAGAATGTAGGTATTCTCTTCCTTCGTTAATTTATGTGATCAATTCACAAATGTCCAAATTTAAAAGATGGCAATAACTTTTATGATAATACTCAGGGAAAACTGGGGATTGCATTTGCAATTTAATAGTTTGTTTCATCTAGGCTAAATGAGGAAATGTTTGATGATTGTAGGTTTCAAACCTCTCTCATGCTCAAATTGAAGAAGACTGAGATTAAAACTTGGGCAGGGGGGTGGTGGTGGCAAAATTTACAACAATGTTATTTTATCCACTTAACTGAAGGCTTAAAATTTTAGTTCTGAAATTTCCTTTCATGTCATTTTTTCCAACATCTTCTTTCTACAGATGAGGCAACTGAGGCCCAGGGAAATTAACTATACTATTTGGGGTGAATAAGCTAGTTAGCAGTAAATCCCATTCCAACCCACCCATGATCCTTAGGTTTCCTAGGCTTCTTTTGAGATCCTAAAGGTTTGCTTTCTTTGGTTCAAGGAGAATCGTTCACTTAGAGATCTGTACTCTGGCAATGGTTTATTACTTCTTATCCAAAATCAAAGCCCAAAATTCTTTGAGAATGGTCGTGGTTTGGAGATGGTAGGGATCAGTCCCAAATATACAGACCTACAAGAAGAATATTATCATTCATATATTTGGAATCATTCTGTTTTTCTATAACAATATTTAAAGACTGGACATTTCTATCTGGAGACCATCCTCCAATTGCCAAGTCTCTCTTTGGACTTATTTACATGTTTAAAGAGAAAGTAGGTGAAAAGAGTGTTACTCATTTGCAATCTTTATTCTAGGTAAATTGTCAGATGTTTAAAATACTTTTTAGGGAAATATGCAATAGAGAATGCTTAACCACATCCTTAGAATGCCTCTTTTCCTGAACATGTTAAAAATCAATGCATCTGTCATCAGAACGGAACTTTGTAACTTAGAAATTTTTATTGACTGTCTGGCTTAGTTTAGTACTTTCAATTCTTAAAAAAATGTGCAAATGTATGTATAACAAATACACCATCAAAGTGGAAGTTATTTTCCCCTAGCTAACTGGATAATAATATAAATCATTCACTTGATAGTTATAACTCAGCTACCAATATTTCTGGCATTTTAAGCTTTTACAGATCTCTCCTGTTTTCTCTGCTAAGTAACTATTGAATCTCACGTTGTATCCCCATTCTCACAGCTATAATCACGTCATGCATTTTCCCCTAAAATATTTTAGCAGTTTCTAAATTGGTTGCCCTTCTAGGGTCTTTCATTTTCCATGATGTTGTCAAGTTTAATAACAGTACTCTATCAACTAAACACCATCAATGGCTCCCTATGACCTAAAGGATAAATTCCAACTTACTTAGCATACAAGCCTTGTTACAATCGGGCCCCAATTTGCCCTGTTCATCTTGTGCCATTATCTCCCTCTTATGTGACTTCCCGTCATAGCCAAATTGTGTAAACCCCATGCTGTTTCAAGACTCTATTACATTTTGGCACATGCTGTTCCCTCTGTGTGAAGAATCCTTCCTATGTTTTCCTTATGTGAAGAGGTTTTGCTCAATCTTTCAGACTGCTCAAAGATCTCCTCACCTCAGCAAAGGCTTCTCCTGCTCATACTTTTGCAATATTAGCATATACCTCTAATCCCAATCTAATTTATGTGTTTACCTGCATATCAGTTTTTCCCATAGGGCTGTGCTTTGAAGACAGGAAATTATTAATCTTTATAACACCAGGGCCTAGCATAATGCGTGACACAGAAAGATGGGTCTGTAAATGTTGAATGAGTGAATGGATGAATGGGCAGAGCTACCAGAAAGAAATCAGAGAAACAACAACAACAAAAAAAATTAACCAGTGATGTAATTTAAAATAAACTATCTGACTTAGGCATTCAGTAGTATACATTTTATTGTACTATGTTATACTATATTATTATTATGTTGTGTCATATTAAGTTATTTTAGTGAAAACCAGTAGAGTGATCTATATATAGAAAGATTAGAAGAAGGTTTATGTGATTAAGATTGCATTTAAATGTTCCTAAACTAGTAAATTAACTAATGTATTTTGATTTTTTGGTTTAATTTTTTTAATGTGATGTCTGGATCTGGTAGGAGGGTGAATTGAAGGAGAGGAGGCAGAAGAGAAAGAAGTAAGGAGTTTCTCCAGCAAACTTCAAGGCATATGTGCCTTGGATATAATCTGAACTTTTGTTTAAGTCATAGAATATAAAAATGTCAGAAGTTCTTGTGCTAGGTTAATATTATAAAATAATGCTTCATTTGTGGAATCATTCTGTGGTTTACATCAGAATGTTCTGGGGTGAAAAAATGTTTCTAGACCATAAAGTCCTATTCAAGGGCTAACTTTTCTCCATTATTAAAATTTGGTCCATGTGAAAGAGCCATTATTCCAAAATTTCTCATACACTTTTCATATTCTCAAATTACTTTGTCATGACTAGGATGTCCCATCCTTCAGATAGGCTCAGCCTCCAGTTTTCATGAATAAAACTCATGAGAATAACACTGGTCTGGTTAATAAAACAAAGAGGTTAGTGATCGAACTAATACAAAATTATTGATATGAAAGGTTGCATTTGCTATGTCTTATGGGGCAAAGGCAAGGAGTAGAATAATCCTATTTCTCCTTACAAACATGGTAAATTAATAGCCCCCTTTTTCATTGGCCGTGGAATTGGCATAATTCAGGCTGGCTACAATTAGTACCTCATTAGTAACTACCAGGTAATTATTGTCCTGCATTCAGGTATTGGCAGATGCCCGATAAGACACTTAATGAATTTTTCATTAGTATTTCTGAGAAAGCCTTCAGGAGAAAATATTTCTGAAGGCTGAAACTCTTTTTAACTTTCCTTTTCTTCCCACTTGAGCCTCAAGATATTTTCAAAATCAAATTTAAAATTTTTAATAACATTATACTAAACTATCTTCCAGCGAAATAGTTTACTATTTAATAAATTCAGTAGCATTTTTCCCTGCTATATATGTCCCTCTACCCAAAGTCACCACCAGTGCCATGACTGAAAGACACTTTGTTTATATGCATTTAATTTTGTATTAAGTTTGTCAAAGTATTAATCACCACATATGTGACATAATTTTTAAATAATATATAGAAGATGGAGTAAATAGTTTCCAATAGACCTAGCACTTTAAAAATAATTTTTGTTATTAAACACCAGGGCTCAAATGAAAAATAGGCAAATATTTAATGCTGTAATATGTTTTCAAATATTAAGCTATCTAACTTAAATTTGTATAAATTTTACTGGACAGTGAAATTTTATCACAAACTAGTACATTAACAACTACCTATCACTTGATATAGATGCTAAAAATGGACAGGTTCATAGCTACATAGGGAAAATACAAATTGCCACAATAAAACTTTCAATTATAGCATCCAAGAATGAGGAAGGATATTTCATTGTTGATTCTTTGGGAGGGGATATAACTTCTAAATGCTAAGTGTGATTTCCGTTGCCAACATTAGTTTTGTTGTAATTAAAACCTTAAAATGATCTTTAATTCTTCACTTAAATTGCATCCTGATGAGTTTTTTATCTCCATCAATGGAATTTCAACACCTAAGTAAATGACTCACCCAACTACATTTCTTGTACTTCCATGTTCTTACCCTTAAGATCACACCTCTGAAAACTTCCTGTCAGCATTTCTAGTTAGAAGAATGTCTTTGTTTAAATGTTAACTGAGAGGGACATAGGTAAAATTACAAAATGGTGAGACTTCAATGCCGTTTACCTCTGTTTTGTTTACTTATTTTCATTTTAAATTAATTGGCTTCATCCTTCTAAAAACTCTATGCTGACATGAGTTTGCAGGGTCTCACCTAATGATTAACAATAATCTTTCCCTTACCATCTCTTCTTCCCTCCTTCTCAAAGATTTTTTGTCCTAAGTTTAGTGTGATAGAAGAAAGCAATCTGTCAAGTTAAACCATACTAAACTATAGGGCTTTGAGACCTTTTTTTGAAAGTGTATTTTAAAAGATGTTTGTAAATAAAATCATCTGATAACAAAAATGACATTAGGTTACTAAAGATCAATAAAAATTCATCTCCCTTCTTCACTCAAGGAAAAATCTAATTTTAAAAAAACTACTTGCATCTAAAATGTTTGATGATTCAGTTGAATCATTTGTGGTTTCTGCTATATCCACACCATGTTTATTTATACCTCATTTTTTCTCTATTATGTTCTTGTCTGTTACTTTTCTTATTTCCCTCATTCTCAGTTTTTTTCCTTTAAATAAGGCTTCTCCCCCATATATAATTTTAGGGTTACCTTTCTCTATATCTAATTTTTTTCACTCATTTGTTTTATGCTTAGAGTTTTTTTTAATCTACTAAGAATTAAAAAAAAAAAGAAAAACAAAGTACCCACAGAATTTTATATTCATTCATATTAACATTATTTTCTGAGTCTTGAGTATTGCACAATTTTTGAAAGCTACTTTTCATGTTAATTTTTGTTACTGCTATTGATTAGATAACAATAACTTTAATCAAATATTACATATAGCTTAATTTATAACTTTTAAATAATATTTTATTGTCTGTGAAGAACATTTTATTCTGCTTTTAAGAAAACTCAAATACTACCTGATTACAATAATAGCCTAGTGTTTACAAGCAAGTATCTTTCTATTCCAATTCAGTTAAAATACATGTACATATTAATTTATAAAACTATTACCAGTTACTATAAAAACTATTCAGAAAAATACAATTAAAGGACACACTGACAGTGTGAAAATGATTTTATGCATAAATTATAAAATTTCTCAATAAAATATCAAATTTATTTACCAATATTGTCACAAAGGAATATAATAATGTAACTTTAAATTAAAAAAATGTGTTTGATGAGAGAAAGCATAAAAATAAGGATACATATTTTTTAAATTAATATTTTATGTACTGGTAAAATACTGAATCATTTATGATACTGGACCAACCTTTGTGTCTATGAGATCCATCCATGTTGCTAAATTCAATGTGATTTTCATCAGCCCAGTAAAGTCTGTGGTTGACATAATCTATAGTTAGTGCCATAGGCCTAGAAATTTTGGTTTCTATGACAACACTCTGATTGGTTCCATCCATTCCAACACGGCCAATGTGAGGATACTCACAGCAGTCAATCCAATACAAATACCTAGGAAAGAAAAATCAATAACCATTTTGTTTACAGATGCTCCAAGAGCAATATATCATAGAATATTTCACTGTTTTGCTCAACTATTTTCAAATTAATTCTTGGAATCTCTCTGAATTGTAGCTTTTAATAAGCATACTATTATGCAAAATTTCTTATGTTTTTTTAATTAAACATCTCGTATGGTTTAAAATAGTTGCATAATTTTAAACATACGTTTCTTTTCAGTGTACTAATTCATACATATAACACGATATTTTTACAAGTGTTAACAAATTATAGATGTCCAAAACTAACAGATGTAAATTTTCAAAAAGCACCTAAAATGTTGGAGGAATAAAACTATTGAGATATATTTTCCTTATCTATAAGAATTCAAGAGGAATCATGGAGATGCACCTTTCATTTGTTTGAATACACATTGTTCAATGTGGTAGCCACTAGCCAAGGCTATTTAAGCTTAAACTTAAGCTATTTAAATTATCACTATTTAAGTTTAAACTAATTAAAATCAAATAAAATGAAATGAATTATTCCTCAGTCACACCAGTCATATTTCAAGTACTAATGACCACATGTGTCTAGCAGACAGCATAAATATGGAGCAATTCCACAATCACAGAAAGTTCTGGACAACACCGATTTAAATTATGTTAGTAAAAGTTCTAAAGTCAGACATTACAGGTGCGGGGGAACAAAGAGTAAAATAAAGAAAATGATATTGATACTAACCATGTATCTATATAGTTGTAGATAATAACTTGATATTATAGTTATTGATAATAACTATGATTAAATAGTTAATCATAATCATACTATTAACTATGTAATTAGGTTGGGTAAATATATAACATTGTACTCCATAAAATGTAAATAATATATAAGTGACAGATCACTTATAAATTTATCTTTAATTAAGACATTTGGGGTTTTTTTTCCTCCAAGTAGAAAAAGTGACTTTATTTTTTGGATATGTTTTCTTATCTATATAATTAAAGACTTGAGTTAGAGGATCTTTAATATCCTTTTCACATTCCAACTCTGAAATTGAAATCCATTAAGCCAATTAGATTTTTCTAGACTTAATTCTTCTTTTTTGCGAAGTATAATCCTTGACAATTAATTTTTCAGATTTGGAATATGTATAACTAAAACAATTTGACACAAAAATTATTCTACATAGTTTAAGAACTGGTATATTTGGTTTAAATTTAAAATGTTCTTTAAAGGAAATTTTTTTCTGGTGAATTCTAACAGACAATTATGTCTAGATATTTAACCACAAATTAAAAAAGAAATAAGAGTTTTCAGGAAAAAATACTTATCAAATATAGGGCTAACTTACATAATCATTATAAAGAACACATGCATTTTTTGTGTTGATATTTTATGGGTATAAATAAAAGTAATAAAAAAGTTCTAAGATAACTAAAAGATGATCTGTCTACTTGCATCTTCGTTATTGTTCCTACTGCTGTATGCAAAGTAATATTGTGATAATTAGCATATTATTATTAAAATATGGAAAGAAATCCCAAATACCTTCTAAATGTTTAGTTGCTTCGTAACATTAGACAGCCCAATGATCCCTCTTGTCCCTTAAATAAATCCTTGCTTTATCTTTTACTAACTATCAGTAGAGAAATCATACTTTTCAAGGAAATGGGTAAGTAGTATTGATATATTCAAAACATATAGAAGTCATAGTGGTAATCTAATATAGAAAAGTTCAATTGCATTTTTATTAAATAGTATTATAATTTAAGCTGTCATTTTGAAGCAAAATTACACAATATTTTTTACAGTTATAGTATTTTCAGCCCGAAGCTCATCTCATAAAAAGTAAATTCCAGTTTGCCTATTGTTTCACTCTGGGGAAATAGGAAAACAGCATGAACAAAAAATGTGATTAAATTTTATCTATTAAAACAGTAGCTTTAATTGTTTCATAAAAAGATCAAACTCCTATCTGCTTCTTCGGTTATAGTATAGCATATCCATATCATAATACAAATATTATCCAAAAATAAAAGCAAAGGAGTCATTTATAACATCTACAGTAATTTAGTACTTGGCTATTTTAATTGACACTTTTAGTGGATAGGTTTATATTAATGATAACTTAAGGCTGCTTTCAGTTTATAGGATAATAACTCTAACGTGGGAGAAATAAAGTGTAAACCTAGCTTCACCTACATTCACTAGCCTAGGATATAGTTTTTGCTTCAATGGGAAATTTCACAAGACTGCTATCATCAAATTAATAATGCTTCTTTCATTTGAAAGTGAAGCATCTTGAATAGCATGAAATGAGAAGCTAATCCAGCCATATTGATTCTGAAGGAAAGAACAATAGTTTGTACACTCAAAAATAAATATTTTCTGATAAAATGTTAAATGTCAAAGGAATTAAAATAGTCACAAACTTATGAATGAGTACAGATGATAGCCAAATTTAATACATCTAGCCATTATTTCTTGAAACATCTATACAGACAGACTCTCTTGTGATTCTGTTTGAGTTAAAATTGACACTCTTTTGAACCTTCCATTGCTATGGTAAAGAAAATATCCCAAAAGGTAACAAAATGATTACACAATTATATACTGAACAGTTAAAACGTGCACATTAACTTGGAAACAGAAATACATTCACAGTACAAATATTTTTCTATTAGGTTCTGTGTTTATCCACATTAATGTTTAAAATTTAGCTACAAAACATACTATAACATTGTCACTTTGCCAATTATAAACATGAGAGACCAAAGAACATAGACACAATACATTAGCAAAAAGCAAAATCTAATTGTTGCATGTGGTATGATAAAAGCAGTGATTTGGTGAAACATATTTTATGAATGAAATTAATTTAGATAGAAGAATAATTAGACCACTAAAGTTATCCTAACACTTGCTACCATGAATATGTCCTATTTTAAAACATCCAACTTTCTTGAAATTTATTATTTTAACAAGTATGTAGGGCAGGTTGAACTTTACAAAGATCATTTCGGAATATGTAATCATTCTAAATTACAGTGCAAAAAAAAAAAAAAAAAGAAAGAAAAGAAAAGAAAAGGCATGCATTCTCTACCTGCCAAAACAACATAATTGAACGTGAATGATAATGGTCATAACCTATAGGAATTTAGCAAACATACACCAGACAGCTTTGACACCTTAATATGCGTTCATCCCTGGTCTGAAATCTCCAGCCTGCTGTCCTTGATGCTTACTTGACTTTTCTCCATTCTCACAATAGAATGCAAATGAAACACAGCTCTAAAACATGAACATTTCCCAGTATCTACACTTAATTTTTCTTCTTGAGGGCATTGATAATGTACCTTGTCATTCATTTTCAATGGATACTGCTTATGTCTCCTGCTATAAAGTAGTGCAGGAATTACATTATTCACATTTGTGACTACCACAAACACTGCAAAACATGACCTAAGAGTTTGTTCTTAGTCTGCCTTGCCTCCAAGATTTAAAAACACTAAAATCAGTGAAATCTGCATGTTTTATTCATTTCTGAAATAATTTTTTTTGGTCAGTTTTAAAAAGAGTTGTGTTTAAAACTTTTAAAAATTGGTTGCTTTAAAATCCAATCATTTTAACTTGTCTTTCATGGTGATAGTCATATAGCTGTTTTTGATTTTTCAGTAAGAATTTCTACACATTTACACTTTACATTGGGTTTCCATATTATTGATCTATAGAACTAGATTTACCACAATGGATGTTATTCACTGGCTTAATCTTTAAGATTTTTAACATTTATTACAAACCCAGCTCGAGGATCTAAAGACAGGTCCCTGGGAAACTTCAGCCTTTTGCTAACGAGTATAGTAGGGTACAAGCCATTGAGTTTAGATACTTCAATGATCCTTTTTTCTGTGTCAGACCAATAGAGGTTTTTTCCGATCCAATCGACAGCAAGTGCATTGGGGACAGCTGTGTTATGCACTACCTAACAAAATAAGAATTAAACAAGTTAGCAGCGTGAATTCCTGGAATAAGAGCTAAACAATTGCTTCTTGATTTTTACAGAAATATAGAATTCTATTTAAACACGAGGAATGGAATTTACGTTGGAGAACAATTGACCACAATACAATTACTTACTCATCTGTGAGACATTACCTAATACGTAATTAGGCCCCCAGAAATTGCATATGGGTTTATGAAAAACAAACAGAAAAACTGAACAAAAAGCTGTTGAACAACTGCACAGTTGCTGATCACATTTTCATATTTTTGTTAGAGTTTATTTACTCATCCTCTTAAAATGTGGGACAAAATTCTGTCACACACACACACACACACACATACACAAAAATTTACTGATATTACTTCTCTTTAACAGTTTCTAAGGAGACAGCAATAGTATTTATCATTCTCTCAATTGCTCTTGCCCTGTTTAAATGACTAAAAGGACAGAGGAAAACACAAATGAGAACATACACAGAGTATTTTGAACCTACCTGAAGGGAAGTAACTCGCACAACTGCTGATATTAATTCTGACCCATGTTAATACCAAATATAATAAAAATATGGGTTTTGCATGTACAAGTATGATACATATAAAATGATCAACAATTCTTGCCCTGTATTACTGGTATTTCTGAGTTCTCAGTGCTTTTAGGACTATATGAAAGAAACAATTGAAACTTCAAGCTGTATAGAAGCCAGGAGTTACATAGAAACAAGAAAACATTAATGAAATCTTAAAGTTATCATTTTTTCCCTAATGTTAGCAATAATGAAGCTACAAATAAAAGTGAATATATGAATATTTGCAACAATTAATAATATCAGTTTCCTGCGTTGAGTTGCAAGACATCTTTTCTTCTTTTTCCCGTCATATTCCAAATTTGGAAAATAGGCATGGCTGACTTATTCAAATGAAAATCAGTGAATTAGTAATCCCAAGGAAAGAAAGATATATTTTTCAATCTTATGTAATGACATGATTTACAGTAGTAATGGAATAGATTTGAATGGAAAATATTAAAGTATTTTTAAAAAATATAAAGGTAACCCAAAATTTTAAATGTCTTGTAATAAAATATATGATCAAGTTTGAACAATGTAACTTTCACAGTTTTTATATAAATTGTCAAATAATTAAATTATAAAAGAAAAAATAGTCTTATTTGTTCTATGTAGCAATTGGGTTGGCTAGAATCAATCTGCTTATCAGTGACATTTTATTGTACAAACTATCATTATATATAGTTATCCTGAATCACCTGAACCCAACTTACTGGTTGTTTCAGTATTGCATATGCACATTTTAAGATTTCATTAATATTTTTGAAATTAATCACTTCCACCAAAAATTTCTGTATATATCAGATGGCTACAAGAAAGTTAATTGATAGATTTTATTCACTGAAATCTAAATCTTCTTTAAAATATATTTTACTGCATATATATAGTACAAACAATTTGATTTTAAAACTCAGAATTACCTAAAAATGGTAGCAAGTAGCTCATATCCAGATTGTGACATGGGTTGCACGTGATAGAATTGTGACAGAATTGTGAAGCTGTCTACTCAGAACACTCATAATTTTACACAAATACATTCAATTATTTCCATCTGAAGTAGGTTAATTTTAACAGTGATATAATTTCAACCTATACTCTAACATTTAATTTTTTCAATTATAAATTCTTTGACTCAATTTTCCCTTTAATTTAAATCAATACAATCGACTCTCAGGCACTACTCATTCAAACTAAAAGCATCCATCACATTTTCTAGGGTTGTGAATAGGCTCCAAATTTTATTTACTCAGTTTGATCATTATATTATTACAAGTAATAGTGTTGTAATGACACCTAAGAATAAAAAAGTCTCATATTTCATATTTAAAGTATTTATTAACTACACTGTACAAATGTGAAATTGAAACCAACCTAATACATTCTATGAGTAATATCATTGCAATCAAATAACATTTTCTATTCAGTTCAATCATACCAAAGTAATGTTCAATAATCCCATTATTGTAATATCTAGTTACCTTAACGTCACTTCCATTTAAACACATTCTATTTATGCGGCTGCCATTAGGTCGGCTAGAATCAATCCAATAAATGAATTCTTCTCTGTAATCGAAATCTACAGCAATAACATTGTTTAATCCCTAAAAATAAAAAAGAATATGTTTTCCATAATAGTTAACATAAATCATTATAAATTGTTTTAGGAGTTCATAGAAATCATTACCTCCCTTTGAACCTAAATAGTTATCTTTATTATAATAGATAGCATTTGTGACCAATTTGTTTTAAAAGTATCATATGATTACATTTTCTCCACACTATACCATTAAAAAGATACATAATTAATTTGAAAATATTTTTCAAATAGGCCACAAAAATTTTGGAATGTTTATAGCTAGTAATGTGGGGGAAAAACTATTTTTAAGGAGATACAGTTAAATTTTCCATTTTAGGTTAATATTAAATATAACTTTGATGCCATGTAAGCTGTTCTGTCGAGGAGCCAGAAAAGAACATACGTTTAAATTGGAAAGGTGGGAGATCATCTCATCATAAAGAGCCCTGGATAGCCATCTGATGAGTCAGAAAAAGGGTTAGAAATTTACTTCCCCCGTAAGCTCTTGTCCCAACAACAACATAAATGAGCTTCCTTTTACATTCTTCAAATGGTCCCTTAGGCAATATAATGTCATATTAGAATTTAAAAGTTATAACCTTATTTGACCAAGGAGAAACCGGGTAATCAATATCTTTTTACTCCACATGGTAGAAACATGAGGAAATATTTCCCTTCAGACTCATGGTTATGAATTTTTTAGCAGGTAACAAGACAGAACACAAATTCGGCTGATGGGTTTCTGGATAGTATAGCTTTTTGGTTTGGCAGTTCCACTGTTTGATTTGATTTGAGGGTTGTACATCCAGGATTTGGGAATCTCGTTAGCTGCAGAAATGTTCAAATGATTTCTTAAGCATAAGTTTAATTGTCACCTATTGTTAAGGCTCAGGTCATAATTGCAATTGAATTAATTCATTCTGAGGCCTGAATAGTTTATTTAATATATAAATTCTGTGGATTAGAAATTAATTGATGCTATAGACACTTGGTAAAGCCCCAAGATGTTTTTATTGTATCTTTGTATCTAAGTGGGGCTTACTTACATCAATATTCACCCTAAAGTTACTGTTAATTGTCAAACTGTTTTAGAGGATCATTTATGAGTAGTTATTGTACTATGGGTAAAGATTAGTATCTTCAGGGAGACAGTTGTTTTTGCTTACTTTGGTTTGGTTTGAGGGAATAAGATAGAAAGGAAGGTAATTCTCGGATCTGAGTTCAGTTCCTGTATCTATTCTCAAAATTTGGAGTTTGATAATAATCATAAGACTGCCTTATATTTATATAGTTCTTTATAAGATTCAGGCCAACACTAACGATTACTGTTCAAATTTTCTTTCTCTTCAAGGATATCTATGACTAAGTATGGCCTGTGTATAAAAGCATGTCAGAGGATGATGTTCTGACAGATACTGTTTTGTTTTGTTCTGTTTTTATCTTCTCAGAGCAGAGCTAAATTCTACTCATAATGTTGTTACAATTATAGGTTCAAATCTTACACTTTATTTGTCTTAACATGAGAAAACTCTTTTTCTTGAGCCCCCAATTATAAAGATAACCTGAACTAGCCTAATCTCACAAAATCTCATGCCATTGGTCATGAAGTGAAAGAGACACAAGGCAGTAACATGAGTCAGTGCAAATTCCTCACTAAGCTCAGATGAATAACTGCAAGTATCTTTCTTACTAACATTACCAATCAAGAATAATGACTATACATGCTAATAAAAGAGCAACTAATATTCAGTCACAGATCCAAAAGATTTATTAAATATCCATTCACACACTAAATACTGAAAAACTCCTTAACTAAATGCACTTAAACATACATATCTAGGAAGTTATCTTTGCAAAATCAATCAAGGTCTAGAATATAAATTGAGTATGTTCCAGACAAGTTTGAAGAGGGTTTAATAAATCCATTTCAATAGTAGTCTATACAATGTCCTTTCTGTTCAAATGCTTTTCCCTCTAGAGCATTAATATAAATGGTTTAGGATTCTGTTATGGCTTGGCAATTCAGATGGATATATTAGAAAGCTTTGCAGGGAAAAGGTAGAGAGAAACTTGTCTCTAACTTTAGCAAAGACTTACCCACAATCCCCAGTCAAAGCAAAATTATTCTATTCCTTTTCTTACAATAATCAATTTAGATAATGAAAATCCAATTCCAATTTTAGCAAGTCAACTATAATAAATTAAAGCTGTAAATGCAGAAAAAATGAAGCTCTGAATTTTGACATATCTATCTGGCCAAGCTGGTCATTTTTCTACAGCTTTACCCTAATCCCCACAGAAAACAGTGTGATGTTCTCTTTGCAGAATCATATGCAAAGAACATTAAAACAGCCAGAGGCATTGTCAAAATAATGTCTGAAAACTAGAGTCATCCCAGTGGTTTTAGAGCTGAAAATTGGTTTCATCAAAATCCTATTTGCTTCTTTCATTTCTGTAGCTGAAGATTTGCACCCTTTGGTTCAAGATGATTAATTTAGGAAATTGTGTTTTGTTTCTCTACAATTTTACTGGAATAAAGGCACTTTTAGAATTGAATTGGATAACATATTGGAAAGGTACTTGATTAATTTTCATTCCTAAAATCCATGTCAGTATAGTTTCTAAATATGATATATGAATTTAAGTTATAGCTAGCCTTGCTACAATTACGTTGTAGAATATATAGTGTAAGAAAAATTCTACAAGTTGCTATAACTTCATGAGATTTTACTGATGAAAACAAAGAGAATAAAATTAAAGATATTAGGGTAAATCAATCTTCCTAATCAGCTACACATAAAAATTCCAAATAATTAAGGCAAGGATGTTCTGTTTTCATTTGTTTTGGCTGAGAGAAAGTGTGGAGAGATAATTATCTCAGTGGTCTACTTCATTCTGCATATGTAGACAGAATCTCTGCTAAAAAAAAAAAAAAGTAATGGTTTCTACTGCCTAGAACTCCTTTAAAATTTGTATGATGCTATGATGTAATTGTGGTTAAAAATATGTTCCCTGACAGAAATGATACATTTCAAAAAACCCACAGGAAAAGCCTGATGTAAGGCTTGTCTTCAGCTCTTTGGGTTTCTATTTCCTCACCCCATGGTCACCATTAACAACCACTGTCCAAATACACAGGTATTCCAAAGACATATGAGTTTCCTCATCTTCCTCACTCCTTTTTCATACCCATAAACACTACACTAAGAAAAGTGTCTGAAACTCATCACCACTTAGGTATTATTGACTGGCATTAGTCTAAAATGATACCAGCAGGAAAAAAGAACTATACTAAAGTGTGCATTAAAGTGGTTTCATTATATGTAGTAGACTTAAATGATGCATAGAGAAAAAAATCATTTTGTCCCATTAAATTCAATTTCTGACAACACACTATCCATGAAAGGCAACAAAAGTGATACCAATAGAAATGTCCTGAGCTGCATGGTTGGAAAACAATGCAAGGAGCTGTCACTGAAACTCTGTTATAGTTCTTTCATGAAGACAATGGATATTGTTGCTACATTAGTTAAACTCATGGTTCAGTTGAGCTTAAAATAGAGTATTTTAAAGAAAGAATTTCTTCTGTTAAAGTGAGAAGCACATTCTACAAGGTCAAAATGCAAAAAAAAAAAAAAAAAAAAAAAAAAAACCATGAAATAAAAAATAAAAAGTACGTTTTGCCGCGGACAAAACTGGGAAATTAGTGACTGACACACCTAACTTGGAAGTTTTAGAGGGAGAGTGTGTGAAGACATATCCCAAGAAAGAGCCATAATTGTCAATATCTTGTAATTTTGATGTAAGTTTAGAAGTAAACTATACAGAAAAAGACATTAGAGAATGTAGGAAACTGGGAGGAAAAATTTTTCCATCTTGAAGCAGTTACATATACTTTAAACTTCATTCCTATGTATTTATCTTATATTATTTACCTCTTAAAGAGATAGTTGCCCAATTATTATATTTTAATAGAATGCTGTCTAGTTTTTATAAACAATGAGAAAATGTTCTATATTTTACCCAATCTCCTAAGGATTCATAATTAGAGAAGCAGTACAATACAGTGGGTGTTAGTG
>CAUYRT010062098.1:0-23734 GCA_963574885.1 Lepilemur ruficaudatus | reverse complement strand
AAAGTTGTTCATGTCTCAGCTCACACATTGACTGAGTTAACAGAGTTATGCAATATGTTTTCTGTGAGAGGCACTTTGCTAAGCCAGGGGGTGGATGCAAAGGCAAGTCTGCGACCGTGCCTGTCCTCTGGGAAGTTTGTTCTTGTAAAAAAAGATTAAATAGGTCGACTTAAACTATAACACATAAGGGCAGAAGAGTTAAGAGACAGCAAGAGAACTGCAAATAAAGGACCAGGGGAGTCTGGCGGGCAGAGAAGGGGCAGATGAAGAACAGGCCTGAACTTGGTTTCTGTTCTATGCCTGAAAGATGTGTGGACGTAAAAGGAAGATGATTCAGCAAAAGGAAGAACTCGTGCAAAGGCATGGGGGCAGGAGAGCTTGGTACAGGTGGGCAGAGGTTGAGGTCTCTGAAGAGGCAGGATGTAAGAAAATTCTAGAAAGATAGATTAGGGCTAGATCATCAGGGGTAGAGGGAGTTCTAAATGTCAGACATTTTATGTTTATTTTTTAGGCAATGAGAACCCACTGGAGATTTTTGATTAGGAGGGCACCTAACAAGTTGCTGGGTACATAGTAGAATGATGATAAATCAATGTTTGTTCAACTGCTAAAGGAGAGAAATAATAATGGCCAAAATCTGTTGAATGCTTGCTGTAGGCCAGGTGCTTTTCTCAACTACTTGTGCTATGCTCACTATAGCCCATGAGACAGTGTATGTCCATTCTACAGATGAGAAAACTAAGACTCAGGAAGGCGAAGCGTCTTGCTCAAGGCGGTGCCTAAAGAGTGGGCATCTGACCATAGCCTACGCTTTACACTGCTGTGCAATTTGGAAAACAGAAGTAGAAGAGAAGAGAAATGGGTTATGGGACCCAAGTTTTTCTTCAGCAGAGGAACAAGGCGGGGTGGACCTCAGCGACAGTCCAAAGATAGAATCTGTCATTACTCGATATGGGAGGCTACACGGAGGGAAGCGTGAAGAAGGCTCAGAGTTTCTAGCTTCAGTTCCTGGGAAGTGACGGAGCTACTAGGAGAGATTGGGAAGAGATGGAGGGGCCACGGCAGTGCAGTTTTAGACGATGTGTACAGAAATATGGGCTCCCAGGTTCCTACAAAGCAGTCGGAGGCGTGGTGTTTTTACAAGGCGAGCTGCAGGGCTCCCGGGCTCTGCGGGTTTGTCCTGGGAATCACGAGGCTCTTCCAAGGTTCCCTTCTGTGTTTATGTCATTTAGCAGGGGAGGATTGTTAATGACTAATCTGTGTCCATGAGGCACGGAGCCAAGGAGGAGATGCTGCTGCTAGGCCGGAAGGCCGCCTGTGATTACCCACCGCTTTTGCTAGAACTCTGTCCTCCTCCTCACCTCCCTGTCGCACCCCAGCGCAAATCTGAGCATTTGCAGCAAAATTGCTGCGATTTGGAGAGGAGGACTGGACTCCGAATCCTCCCAGGGCCTTGAAAATTTCGTCTCTGACCCAAAACATCCAAGTAAGTACCTAATTCCTTTGGGAGTGGGGTGTCTATCTCATGGCAACAGAGCAGAAGTCGTCACAGGTTTCTCTTTGCCATCAATCATTTCTGTTGATAAATGAATTCTAAGTTAGTAGTGTTTGGTGTAAAATCCAGAAAATTAAAAAAAAAAAAAAGAGACAGAGAAAGAAATTCCAAAAACAAAAAGAAGCAGAAGTTAATGCATCTAATGGTTGCTTACCTATTGAAAAAGTTGTTTGGGAATATTCTTTAACATTGTGCTCACCTAAGGAGAGTCACTGGAGAAAGTAAATTTCAGAAATGTTGCTGTTCTTATTCCATAAACAGTTTCACCTGCATGATGTGCTGTATTCTAGTGATTTATCCGACACTGGTGTGGGTGTGGGAATATTGCTAATGTCAGATGACTTGAGAACCAGGACTAGGACATTTACACTGCGCTTAATCGAAATGAAAATTTTCCCTGGGAGAAGAGCAGTGTTAAAAAGCTTTCTCTTTTGACTTCAGTTGCAAGCTCGTCTACTGCTTTTCGTTTCCAATATTAATATGTATCAAATGGAAATATCGGATGAAAATATTTTTAAAAGATGGAAAATCTGAGGAAGAACTTTAATATTAAAACGGTCCAAGGGCTGAATCTATAGATAAGCTATCTCCTGGTCTCCTTACTGACATAGTGAATTAGGCAGCTGTGGAGCCTGGATTGTTTCTCTTAATTGGGTTTTTATTTAGAAGGGAGGGGCGGTGAGGGTATGACAAGTGACTCACCTTGGATTCTTTCTCTGAGACACTCACACCTGAGCTTTGAACTTTAAAGACGTCTGATGTTGCTTCGGGCGTTGTCTTAGAATCGCTTCAGCAGTATTAACAAGAAAGGGAGAGACACAAAAATAATATCAATGACAAATGAGAAGGTGGGAGGAAGCTTTTGGAGGTGATAGGTTTATGTCGTTGACTGTGGTGATGGTTTCACGGGTGCATGCTTATCCCCAAACTCATCAAGGTGTACACACGAAATACGTATGTACAGCTTTTTGCATGTCAATCATACCTCAGTTAGGTGGTTTAAATATGTATACATATATTAAAATATATACATATTTTTCCTCATCCTAAAGAAAGAGGAGAGGGGTAGAGAAAGATATTTGGGAAGCCACTGTGTTTCTGGCTGCGATTTTATAAAAGGACAGACCCCTTCATCTCAGTGTCACCCCCACCCCCAAATCCTCCAAACTGTGGACCTATGCCATTTGCACTGTGGACTCTTCTGTTTTCTGAGAATGTTGCAACAAGACTGATGCAACTGCTAGTTAACTGATCAGGTCCTGATCAGGAAGGGACCAAGCGCTCTTGTCATGAGACCCTTTCTCAGTATCTGCGGCAGTTTCCCACGAACCTCTGACCTCTCCCCGCACCTGGAGAGGGAAAGTGATGTAACCCTTGTCCTTATGCTTGTTTCTACACCTCCAAGATCAGGCCAAGTTGTCACGGAATACCGAATGGTTGTGAGGCCCTGAGAGCCCTTCAAGGAAAAGAAAAGAAATATGTGTGCGCGTGAGGATGTGGTGGAGCTTACTTTTATTCCATGTCTAGTAACATGTCTCAGGCTTTATTTAAATTGCCAGCTTCCTTCTCATGACAGCCCTGCATGGGATTTTTTCTTATACTCACTTTACAGATGGTGAAACTGAGGCTCAAAGAGGACAAGTAATTTGTCCACAGGCAGACAGGAAGTAGCATGAGCTTAATTTCTTCTTCTTCTTCTTCTTCCTCTTCTTCTTTTTTTTTTTTTTTTTTTTTTTTTAGGCAGGGTCACCCTCTGTTGCCCAGGCTGGAGTGCAGTGGCATCATCATAGCTCACTGTGTCCTAAAACTCCTGGGCTCAAGGGATCCTGCTGCCTCAGCCTCCTGGGTAGCTAGGACTACAGGCACAAGCCACCAGCTGATTTTTTGAATTTTTTGTAGAGCTGGGGTCTTGCTATGTTACCTAGGCTGGTTTTGAACTCGTGGCCTCAAGTGATCCTCCCGCCTTTGCCTCCCAAAGTGCCGGGATTACCGGCATGAGCCACCATGCCCAGCCAGCAGAACCTGAATTTGAGGGTAGGTCTTTCTGCCTCCAAACCCCTTTCCTGGCTACCCTGATATTTCTGGAGGCTGGGAAAACTTGAAATCAGGAATGACAGGGAGCAGATAGACCAGCCAGCAAACATTCCAGCTTGACAGGGATGATTTGTTAAACCCCAGAACTATTCTGAAGATTCCCAAAATCTCATGCATGGGGCATTTTCTAAGGACTGCATCATTAGCAGGGGAAGTGGAAAGTTTGCAGCATTATTTGTTTTAACCCAGAGGTCAGTCTGGGATAGCTGAGTGGACACTTCAGTTATCAGCATCTTCATTAACGACCACAACGAAGCCGCCATGGTGCTGTGATGAGGGCCATCGTGGAGGAGCTCAGAACCGCTGTGGTTCCCAGTCTGCAGGTTAGGAACGCCGTGATGCATGATGTGCATATCACGATGTGACAGATTTTCAAAGGCTCGCATTGTTATTAGGTGGGTGCATAAAGGACAGGAAGAAGGTTCTTTTCTTAATAGGGAGAGTTTTCTCTTTGCTTTAAATCCTAGAAACACAGATTATGAAAAAGGGCTAGAAGAAATAGGAACAATGGTCACCCCAGCTATTTCTTATTGTTCCTATATTTTCTCCCAGTGGAGATGTAGCTAAAAGGCATCACTATATGAGTGTCCTTAGTCACCAAGCTTCACGAAGAGGCAAAAAGCCTCATAACAGAAAAATATCCATTCATCTCTCTTCTCTCCGATGTCTCTCGCCTTGCTCTGGAATCCCCTGACCCTTTTGCTCCCCACAGCGAGTTATTTTCTCTCTCAGTTTGTCTCTTCCCAAGGTTGGCTATAAAGGAATGCCTGCTACTCTTATACTCTCTCCTGTTTGTAGATTTGTGCTAATACAACGCTAACGTAATGCAACTTGACTGTGTTGTAAAATTGCAAATCTTGCACAGGAAAAAAACACGGTTTATTCTTTGTTAAGTCTAAGAAATATAACATGGTTCTGGTGATTCAACTTAATATGGATGAATGCAAAATAAATTTTTATTAATTTTAATTTTCAAGATAAAATTCTAATAAAACTTTGAGATTTTGGTTCCCATTTTAAATAGATTCAGATGGTCTCTTCCTGGTCCCAACAAGCCTGAGGTAACTTGGGTCTCTTACACTTCCGTGAGTGTCATTAATACAAAGACAAAGAGAAATAGTGTGGCTTCGCATTTTCAAGCCCTGCAGATGTATTTAACATGGTTATTTGGAAGACATGGTAAATAATTCACTTGTCCGTGGAGAAGACAGCCCTGCTGAGAGATGTTACGGATCAGAGGATATCCCAGTGTTCTGAGGCTGAAATTGTCCACGAGCGAGGAGAGAACTACCTGCTGCCACTTCCTAGAGAGAGACGGAAGCTCTCAGTGTAGATGCCAAGTGCACACCAGCGTGGGGCTTAAGGAGCAAAAGTGGCTGTGGTCTAGGGTTGGGAGGCCAGGGCAGGCCAAGGAAATGTCATTCCAAAGTGGCTGTGCGGAAACATCCTTGCTCTGACTTTGAATCTGAGGCCAGGCCTGGTTGGGCTGCAGGAGGTCAGGGATCCTTTGCGACTGTATTTAAAAATCTATGCATTTTGTGTGGATTTTTAGGGGAGTGAAATCACTGTACATGCTACTACAATGGTGGATATATGTCATCATACATTTCTCAAAACCCATAGAGTATACAACACCAAGAGTGAAGCCTAATGTAAACTGTGGTCTTTGGGTGATAATGATGTGTCAATGTAGGTTGACAAATTGTAAAAAATGTACCACTCTGGTGCCGGATGTTGATAGTATGGGAGGCTGTGCGTAGAACCAGGGGGTATGTGGAAATTCTCTGTACTTTCTGTTAAATTTTGCTGTGAACTTAAAACTGCTCTTAAAAGGGAAGTTTATTAATTAAAAAAAAAAAAAAATCTGTGCATTTTATATATGTTTTTCCTAGAGAGAGGTTTATCATTTTCACTGAAGCTCAAAAATGCTGCACAATCTTAAAAATGTTTTAAAAAAAAACCAAACCCATCCCTTCTAGAAAAATCTAAATATGCCTGCTTATGGCATCCAATTCTGTAATTGGCAAATGAGAGAAGACAGGCAATGATATCCACAGAATTGATACATCTTAACGTATCTTAAAAGGGACAACTTTATAACTATGTCTGAAATCTTTTTTTGACCTCCCACCAGCCCTATTTTCCCCTACTTCACTCTTTCAATGTTAATACATGTAAAACACTTCAATCTTTTAGCCACTACCTAATATTGGATACCATAGAGCACAGTTTATTTAGCCATTCCAATGTTGATGGTCATTTAGGTGGTTTCCACTTTTTCACCACGAGAAGCAATGCTGAAATGAACATCCTTGTGCATGTGGGCAAGGGTTTCTCCAGGAAAGATACCTTATTATAATTGCATTTTATTTAAATATATATTGCTAAAGAGTCCTTCAAAAAGACTGAAAACTATGCTCCCACCAACAATATGTGAGAATCCATATTTCCATATACTTTCCCCAACTTTGAATATCATCAAACTTAAATTTTTTTTGACAATCTGATAGGGGAAAATGATACCTAGGTATATTAATTTGCATTTTTCTAATTATTAATCAGTTTCAGATGTTGTCTGTGTTTATTGGCCTCTTATGTTTCTACTTGAGCGAATTTCCTTTTTATTTCCTATGCCAATTTCTGTCCTGGATTGTTTATCCTTTCCATTTTTATTCGTAGGAATTATTTACATACTGTTTGTACTAATATTTTGGCTTTTATTTATGTTATAAATATTTTCTTCCAGTGTCTTTATCTAGCTTTGCTTATGATGTCTTAATTTCTGTCTGACATTTTAACATTGTAAAATTTATTCTTTTCCTATTTATTTCTTATATAATAAGGCCTTCTCAATTCCCAAGTTCATGAAGATCATAAATATATTTTCTTCCATTAATTTTATAATTGTTAAAGTCTTTAATCCATTGGAGACTTATTTTTAAGAATGATGCAAGATAGGAATCTTTACTTTTACCCCCTAAGAATAGCCTGATGTGATTTTTTTCTTTACCTCCTAAAGAATTTTCCTGACATAATTTCTTAAATAGGCCATCCTTCTGCTGATTTGAGCTGAATCTAGTGGCTACAGCAGAGAGGACTATTGACAGCTGCTCAGAGCACAGCATGCTATGTTCCCTTCTTATAGCATCCCCACCGCAGCCCATTTGCCTAGTCTAACGCCTCCTCCTTAGTCCTAAGAACTGCTCAAGACCAAGTTCAAGAATCAACCCTCTACCCTCAAAAAGACTTCCCTCATTCTCCTAGTCATACCCCTGCTTAACACCCTCCAGTGACTTCCACTTAGAATAAAACTCAAACTCCTTACCTGGTCCACAGGCCATACGCGTGCTGCCCACTCTTGAACCTCATCTCCTACGCTGTCTCCTTGGCTCATTCACGTCCAGGCTCACTGGGCTGCGCTGTTTTTCCAACGCTTCCAAGTGCAGGCCCTTAGCACTTGCTGACCGCTCGGCCTGGACTTCTCTCCCCACTGCTTGGCTTACTCCTTCCTGTCTTTCACATCCCAGTTCAAATGTCCACTTTTCCGAGAGTGCTTCTCTGATTGCCCTCTCCAAAGTGGTGTGCAACCGGCCCACTCTATCCTTATCTCTTTTATTTTCTTATTATCATCGTCAGAAATCCTGGTATTTGTTTACCTGTGTATTATCCATCTCTCCCACTAGAATGTTAGTCGTCTCGTCTACCAATGTATTTCCAAAACCTGGACCAAAGTTTGGCGCAGAGTAGAGAATTAGCGTTGGATGAACGAAAGTCCCCACTTGTGCTCCTGAAGGGACCTGTGTTGTGTTTACCTCCGTGGTAGCCGTCCTCACGCTATTTTAGTTGGCTTTTCCCGGCCTGACTTCTCCATTAAGCTTCCTGAAGGACAGTGATTTTTTTTTTGTCTTTATGTGTCCAGTGCCTGACACAGAGTCAATAAGTGTGTACTGATTGAATAAACGAGGGAATGAATTGGAAACTGACATTGAGATGCCATTTTTAAAGAGTAAATTTAGTAATTTGAAGAAAATGTTCACTTTAGGCTGAGGGTGGTGCATCACAGTTGTAACCCTAGCACTTTGAAGGGCTTAGGTGGGAGGATCCCTTGAGGCCAGGAGTTTGAGACCACCCTGGACAACATAGCAAGACTCTGTCTCTACAAAAAATAGAAAAATCAGCCAGGTATGGTGGTGTATGCCTGTTTTCTACTTGGAAATCTTAGATATACAAGTTCATTACTGTTTGGTTTTTATTTGGCACTGTCTTCAGAATGATATGGTCCAATGACCATATTGGCCCAAGGCCACACTACTTGGCCTGTGGTCAGTACTGGCCATATATTTTCCTTTACCTCTCTTTGAACTCTAGGAAGGATCTATTTATCCTAAATCCATATTTTTGCCTAGAAAATACTTCAGTTTGAGTGCTGCTGGGAAGACTAAATACCTGGAAAGATATTTGTTTCTTTTTCTGGGGCTTTCTTCTCTTAACAATGTTCTTCCAGCCTTTGGGCTGAATCCAGGGCTTCCCCTGAGAATGAAATGATGATGGTTAGAAAAGCTTCACTTTTTTCCTGCCCTTTAAAAATGGATGATATGGATATCCAACAAAGTTTGTCATGCCATCAACTACTGAGTTCATCTGAGACAGTGTCACCAAGGGTGATGTCTTTGTGTGTGAAGAGTTCATAGTGAACCAGCACATGTAATTGGTTTTTATCTTCATCTCTCAAGAGCCGAGATTCCTCTAAATCAGAGTCAAAGCTGTTTAATTGGAGCAGTGTCTTCCCAAGGTCGCCATAGGCAAACGGTTTACACTAACTCAAAGGAGCGCCACTCACCGTGAACTTCCTGTGACACACAGTATCTAAACGAATAAATATTGATAACCAGAAAGTGGGAGTCCAAGCTACGAGCAACTATGTGTCTTATCACAATAAAAACAAACAGTGCATACCATTTCTGAAATTATGCCTGGGTCCTTAAGTTAAGAATTAAGTTACAGCATCATACAAGTAAATGTAAAGTAAAATAAACATTTTGTCCGTGCTCCCACCATTGCCCAAGGTTTAAGCTTTGTATCATCAGAATTCTTTCTCTTCTTCCTCCTCCTTTGCGTATGCTGTATTGAAGTTCCTTCCTTTCCATCTCTACAAATGCCACACTGGTGTGCACCAGGATCATCTTATCTCAGCAACAATTCCTCAATTTTTCTCTTTCTTTTACTCCTCTCCCCCTTCTGTCTTCTCATTAGAATAATCTTCTTAAATACAGACCTCATCATGCCACTCAAAATTTCCCACATCTTCCATAGTTACATTCCTCAAACGTTTTACGGGAAGGAATTACTTTCTCCTCAAAGCTTTAAGAATGTGTGTGGGGGTGAAGGCAAGAGTGTGTAAGAAAGAGAGAAGCCCCGTGTGGACATGCGTATCTTTACAGACGAGGAAGTTTTCCACATACATAATTTCATTAAACTTTTTTCATTGTGAAATATTCCCAACATGCAGAAAATAAAGCAATATAATCAACTTCCTCGTACTTATTACCCAGTTTAAGAAGAGCCGCGTCACAGATGTTACGGAAACTCCCTGAATTCCCCTCCACTCTCATTCTGCACCGCTATTCTGAATGCGGGGTTCCATGCTTTCATCAGTGTCTGTGGTCAAAGTGAGGACCACAAACCTTTTCTACAAAGGACAGCTAGTGAACATTTTAGGCTTTGCACACATTGTGAACTGTGCTGCAACTACAGTCCTTAACTCCGCCGCTGTAGCTCAGAAAGCATCCACAGACAGTAAGTAAACAAAAGGGCGAACCTGGTCCTTGGCAGGCTGGATTTGTCGTTTGCTGACCCCTGCAGTAGAGTATCGGTGATAATATGTAGCATTGTTTTGCATATCTTTAAATGTATATAAATTATATCGAACTGTGTGTATCATTCTGCAAACTGATTCTCAATAGGCTGCTCAATATGATGTTTTTCAACTTGTCAGTATGAATACACATAATCCTAGTTCATTTTATAGTCATTTTATAGTATTTTGGGTCCATTTATAATCATTTTAATTGCTGTATAGTATTCTATTGCGAATATACTATTTAATGTATTCATTCTTCTTTTGATGGACATTTATGCTGTTTCCAGTGTTTTACTATTGGCAACAATGCAGTGAATTTGTTTTTGTACCTATCACCCTTATGTATAAGTGTGAGTACCTATGAAAAGTTCACTTTTTAATCTTTACAGTAGCCCAATTATTTAGATTTTAAACCCTCACTTAGTGGAGGCTCAGGGTGATAGTTTGGGGAGAAGATGCTGAACGAGTAGTGTCAGGTCATGGATGAAGGTATGGGAGGGCAGAATTGGTGCTCTGCCCTAATCTATCTTCTCCTGTGTCCTCCCCTGTGGTCTCTTTCTTTCCTCCCTTCCTCTCTTTCTGTCTTTCTGGCTTTCTTTCTTTCTTCCTTTCTTTGGTTCTTTCTTTCTTTCGACAGGGTCTCACCCTGTTGACTGAGTTAGAGTACAGCGGCGTCATCATAGCTCACTGTAGCCTCAAACTCCTGGGCTCAAGCTATCCTCCCACCTCAGCCTCCCGAACAGCTGAGACTACAGGTGCACACTGCCACACCCAGCTACTTTTTCTATTTTTTGTAGAGACAGGGTCTTGCTCTTGCTCAGGCTGGTCTCGAACTCCTGGCCTCAAGTGATCCTCCTGCCTCAGCCTCCCAAAGTGCTAGGGTTATAGGGGTGAGCCACCTTACCCAGCCTTGTCTCCTTCTGTGATATTTCTATTAGACCATGGCTATTATTTCTATGTATGCATAACACTGCTAGCTGTGTACAAAAGAAATTTATGATTCCTGTCTTCTAGCAGTTTACAATCTGACGATATAGTGAAGACAAAACGAGTGAAGTCAAAGCATTAATTACCACACAAGGAGGGGGAAGAGAAACGACAAGGGAAACATCCATCAACAAGCAGGGACATACATGGAAAAAAATCTACAGTCAGTTATGAAAAGGAAGTATCATAAATCAATGGAGAAGGAAATAGTATTTAACAAGCAACTCTGAGAAAATTTACCTTGTACCATAAACTAAAAATAAAAAGCAATAAAAGTAAGCTTAAAAATCTAATATATTTAACTACATATAATGGAAAACTTTTCAGATAAAGATAATTTAAAGGCATGTAGTAAATATACCAAAATGCTAATAATTCAATATACAAAGAACTCTTCCAAATCAATAAAAAAGATGAACACTTCAATAGAAGAAGGACCAAGGATATAAGCAGAAAATGAAAAGAAACTATCACATATAGCCAATAAGAATGTAAAAAAAATTTTCAACCTCATTACTAAACAAAGAAATACAAGTTAATACAATGAGATAAGATTTGTCACAAGCAAATTAGAAAAGATTGTTCAAAGTGAGTTTGGGTAATGCCAACAAAGGTGTGATGACAAAGGCACTCTTACTCCTGGGGGGAGCGTAAATTGAAAAAAAAATTATAAAATGCAATTTGGCATTTTTTATGCTTTTCCATATTGCCTAAATATACTGCAATGGCTCTTTCATTTAAAAAATGTTTTCATTTGAAAAATAAATTTTAACAACTTTCATGAAACAGTGCATGAAGGAACTCTTAAAGTTGGGGCTTGATTAAGTTAACAAATTTATTAATTGAGAATGATTAAGCTAACACAGAGAAGGCAGTTTTAATCCATCCTGCGTGCACCCAATCCCCACCTCCAGGGCAGGGGCGAGGACTGAGGGGCTGTGGAAGATAAGGTAGTGAGCACGTGCAAATTCAGGTATTCTCTACCTGCTCCGATCCTATGCTCAATCCTTTCTGTATTAACACATACGTAAGTTCATATGAATGGAAATGGTGGCTTCATGTTACCTGAGGTTTGGTTACTAACTCCAGAGAATTCCTGGGCTTTCTGTCTGCGGTTGCTCCAAGTTCATTATTGCAACAGAACCTTTAACAAAGGAGGTTTCCTTCCTCTAGTGCATGTTCTCTGACAACTGCTGACTGTGATGTCTCCTTTTCTTTGTTTTTTTTTGAGACAGAGTCTCACTCTGTTGCCCAGGCTAGAGTGCTGTGGTGTCAGCCTAGCTCACAGCAACCTCAAGCTCCTGGGCTCAAGCAATCCTCCTGCCTCAGGCTCCTAAGTAGCTGGGACTACAGGCATGCACCACCATGCCTGGCTAATTTTATATATATATATATTTTTTAGTTGTCCAGCTAATTTCTATTTTTTAGTAGAGACAGGGTATCGCTCTTGCTCAGGCTGATCTCAAACTCCTGAGCTCAAACTATCCTCCCGCCTCAGCCTCCCAGAGTGCTAGAATTACAGGTGTGAGCCACCGCATCCGGCCTAATATTCTCATTTTGGTTGGTTTCCATTGATATGATGTTATTGTTTTCTTTTGGAGGTGTCCTTTCACTCTGATTTTTCATGTATCCGGACATCTTTTGCTGAGTCCTCCTCATCTGGAGCAGCTTTTGCTTCTTATTTTTGGATTTTCTTTTGATTAGATAATGTCATCCTCAGTTTAATTTCTGAGACAGTGGGTGGTGCTTGTGGGTGAGAATCAACCACACCCTGTATGATTGAGTCAGTAAATGCTGTAAAGATTGTCCAAATTGACCTCCCTGTCAATAAGTGGTGCTTGCTGGAAGGAATAAGCTGTAATATTGTTTTTGGGTCCTGTGATTGGCTCTAGTCCCTCTGGAGAAGCACTTGATTGCCCCAGGTGGTGGGTGGGGCCCTGGAACTTCAGGTGAGTCCTTATTCTCTGCCATAGCAGAGGTAGGTGGGGGGAGTATGACTGGGCAGGGCTGGGTTGGGTGAACTTGCCCTCAGGCTCCACCAAAGCGGGCAAAGTAGCTATTTCAGCAGTGGTCAAATATCTGCTTCCTGCTTCTAGGCGAAGCCACAAAGGAAGGGCTGTAGTGACCTCACTCAATCACAAATCTCCCCTGTTTGCCCCCCGAGCAATGCGATTGAGACCTGAGGGGTACCGGATCTGGCCTGTAGCCCCATTTCTGAGTCCTTAAAGATCAATCTATGACCATGCCAGGGAGAAATGCACTGGTCCCGAGTTGCCCATGGGTTGCCCGAGCAGGTTTGATGGTCCCTCCACCTTGGGGTGTGCCCTGTGCCGATGGGGCCTCTGGGCAAGCAGCACCAGGGAGGGCTGGTGGGCAGGAAGTTCATGGTCCAAGTACCCCTCAGTCAGCTGCAGGACCGCTAGAGGAAAGGCCTGAGCCCCACACTCTGTGGAAGCCTCAGCATGATGATTCTATTGTCTCTCTTGGCAGCCACAGGTGGGGGAGTTGAAGGAGAGAAGAAGGTTTGAGCCCCACTCTCTGTGGAAGGCCCACTATGGTGGATGCACCAACAGAAAGGAGAAGCAGTTCCTGCAAGCCGTGGCTCTATTGTCTCTCAGCAGCCACAGGCGGGGCCGGGGAAGGGGAGGAAAAGAGTCTGAATGGAAGAAAGCTAGTACTCTGATCATCTCTGTCCCTCTCTCCAGAAGGGACAACCCACCCAGAATGTCCAGACTATGGGGTTATGCAGATCCCCCAGGACCCACTGGCCCCTGGGCCCCTGTGGCTCCTGCAGTCTGGGCCAGAGTTGGGAAAAGTTTGTGTGGGAACAAAGAAGATGAAAACTGAGGGGCTGAGGCCCCCTGAGGAGGACAAAGGTGCACAGTGGGTGGAGAAGCAATATGGCGCCTGCCAACTTGACTTGGGTCTGCAGTGACGGGAAGTGACCCTGAGGGTGCCGGCTGCTTGCTGCTTTGTCCTCACGATGCTCCTGGTTCACTGGTGGCAGCAGCTTTCGGGTTTGTGAGGGCAGGAGAGTTCTCCAGCAGCTCGGAAGCCCACTGACTACCAGAGCTGTAGGGGAGGGAAAATAAGCCACTCCACCTATCCTTCTCGCTGGACTCCAGGGGTTGATCTCTGCCAATACTCTGCTCCTTTGTGTTCTGCTCCTAATTCTGGGAGCTAGAAGTCCAAGATCAAGGTGTCAGTGGGGTTGATTTCTTCTGAACCTCTCCTAGGCTAACAGAGGACTGTATTCTCCCTGTGCCAAGTCTCTCTCAAGATGTCTCTCTGTACCCATTTAAATGACTCAAAAGAATGAAATTTTAAAAAATATGTACAATCACACCACCTTGTTTATCAAGATATTCAAGGAGAAATCTGACTCCAAACTGCATATGAGATTGCCATTTTAAACAGATGGCATTTCAAACAAGCAGCAACGCTATTGGTAATAAAGCTTTGGAATGAGTATTCATTTTGTATTTCACTACAAACAGGATAGAAAGCAAGATAAGTTGAGAATTTATTCTAAAATAGAAGGGAGGTTGTCATCATCTATACTCAAACTCCTTACTTCTCTGCTGCCATGTGAGCAAGTACTCCTTGTCGATCTTGAAGAGTCTCCATACCTCTCATACCTCTTCACTGGACAGATCAGAAGTGCACCTCTTCTTTTGTAGAACCTGATAGATGGTTCATTCCACTCTGCTCCAAGAAGTGCCTACTGCTACAAGGACACTTCTTTGAAACCTGTCTTAAATTCTTCAGAATTTCTGATCCTAGGCCAAAGCCTCTATAATCACTCATCACAAAGAAGTCCTGAAGATACAATAACTTGCCAACCCGTGAGTCACAGCTAAAATAGTACATGGTGAAACCATCAATGCTGTGTCCTTCCAGAGTCTATTGCTCTTTGGGCACTAATGCAACCAGGCAGTGGTCGAGGAGGTGCTCTCCAAAACCATCCTCTAGCAGATATTTTTCAGTTAATATTACTTGTTCTTCCATGTATTCATATTTAGCCAGTTCCTTGATCAGTGTTAGTAATGTCACTGCAATTGGTGGTGGTGGCCAGGTGGGTCACAAATTTAGCCATTTTTGGCTTTTATCAAAAAAACCCAAAACAAGAAATGCTGGCATAGATGCGGAGAGAGAGGAACGCTTATACACTATTGGTGGGACTGCAAACTAGTGCAACCTGTATGGAAAGTAGTATGGAGATACCTCAAAGAAATAAAAGTAGACCTACCATTTGATCCAGCAATCTTTCTACTAGGTGTTTACCCAAAGGAAAAAAGGACATTTTATAAAAAGGACATCTGCATCTGAATGTTTATAGCAGCACAATTCTCAATTGCAAAGATGTGAAAACAACTCAAGTGTCCGTCAATACATGAATGGATTAATAAAATGTGGTATATGTATACCATGGAGTACTACTCAGCCATAAAAAATGGTGAACCTCTTGTATTAACCTGGATGGAACTGGAGACCATTCTTCTAAGTGAAATATCACAAGAAAGGAAAAACAAACACCACATGTACTCACTATTAAATTGGAGCTAATCGAACAGCATTTATGCGCACATACGGAAATAAAACCCATCAGAAATCAAGCAGGTGGGCAGTGGAGGAGGGGATGGGTAAATTCACACCTAAGGGGTACAGTGCACACTATCCGGGTGATGGGCACACTTATAACTTTTACTCAAACTGTACAAAAGCAATTTATGTAACCCAAACGTTTGTACCCCCATGTAACTCTGAAATAAAATTTTAAAAACCCCCAAATTTAACCATCTTCATCTTTTGCTTTTCTTTCCTTTGTGGAGCAGGCTCTTGTACTTGAACAACAGGTGGAGGTGTTCCTCATTCTTCTCCTGGGAGTACTCTCTTCTCAGTTAGGTTGGCACCGGGATGCAAACTCAATGAGTGACAGAAAAGCTTCAGCTGCAATTAAGAGCTGTGCAACAACTCTTAGAATTTAATGACCACCAAAACAACAACAACAACAACAACAAAACACACACACACACACCCCAAACCAAACCAAACCAAACCCAACAATTTGTCTGCTCTTGATATTTCATGAAATAGAATCATACAAAATGTGGACCTTTTTTTTTAATGTGAAGCTCTTAGCACATTTTGCTATGTGATATTATAGTAAATGATATGTAATGGATTATATAAACCAATAATGTAGATACATAAAGTTTAAGAAGTATACTGTGTGGTATATAATAATATCATTTATAATTGTTTGGATATGTTAGTGATGTGGTCGTGTCTAAGAATATAGTACATATAAAAAAATCTATGCATCCTGTTATCTTGTAAACACAGACAGTATCTCTCAAAAGATATAAAAAAGCTGATACCATTCTTAACCTGGGGAAGAGGAACTGAAAGGTTTAGGTGAAAGGAGTCTTTTTACCATTAATATAAGCCCTCCAGTACTTCCTGAATCTTGAACCAGGTGAATGTATTGTACACTCAAAAAGTATTCTGGTTATAATCTATTATTTTATTAAAAATATTTTAAGCTACCAACATTATTTTTAAAGAATAGTCGCATTAAGTTTAATCCAATTTATGTAACATTTTTAATTTTCAGAACTTCCTGTGATTAAGTTCTTGGATATTTCAACCTCCATGTACCATGGAGTTTTATTGCTATCACATGGACCTGCACTAAGGTGGAGCTTAAATTTTAAGAGAGCTGCAGGCCAGCACGATGGCGCGTGCCTGTAATTCTAGCAGTCTGGGAGACTGAGGTGGGACGACAGCTTGAGCTCAGGAGTTGGAGACCAGCCTTAGCAAGAGCGAGACTCTGACTTTACCGAAACAGAAAAAATTAGCTGAGCATGGTGGTGCACGCCCATAGTCTAAGCTACTCGGGAGACTGAGGCAGGAGGATCGCGTGAGCCCAGGAGTTTGAGGTTGCTGTGAGCTAGGCTGATGCCACGGCACTCTAGCCTGGGTGACAGAGGGAGACTCTGTCTCAAAAAAAAAAAAAAAAAGCTGGAAAAACAGCCAGGTCTATTAATTTATTGTCCCCTTCACATGGGAGCATCAGTCTATCAGAGAAGGATGGTAATATTAAGGAAAGCAACTTCAAACTCACACAACTGAACAGAAGAAAAACAAATGACTCAATTAAAAAATGGGCAAAAGACCTGAATAGACATTTCTCCACTGAAGATATATAAACATGGCGAGCAGATATATAAAAAGGTGCTCAGTGTCACTGATCATCAAAGAAATGCAAATCAAAACTACAATGAGATATCACCTCACACCTGTTAGGGTGGTGATTATCAAAAAAACAAGAGACAGGTGTTGGTGAGGGTGTAGAGAAAAGGGAATCCTTATGTGGTTGTTGGTGGAAATGTAGGCTGTTACAGCCACTGTGGAAAAGTGTGGCAGTTTCTAAATAAATCAAAAATAAAATTACCATATGACTCGGAGATCACTTTGCTGGATATATACACAAAGGAATTGAAGTCACCACTTCATAAAGATACCTGCACTCCCATGTTCATTGCAGCACTACTCACAACAGCCAAGACATAGAAACAACCTAGGTGTCCATCAATAGATGAATGGAGAAAGAAACTGTGAGATAACACACGACTATTATCCAGCCTCAAAAAAGGACATCCTGCCATTGGCCACAACGTGATGAACCTGGAGGACATTATACGAGGTGAAATAAGCCAGAGACACCCTTGCAGGAAAAAAAATTCACAGCATCTTTAAACACCTTGGTAGCACTGATTTGATGTGAGCTGGCAAAGTGGTATGATTTGAGGAGTATAGAGAGGAACTCTCAGCTTAAGTTTATCCTCAACTTGTCCACTTTGTCTTCTGAGGAGACGCATAGTTAATCATATACAACCCCCCCTACATCCTAAATCTCTTCTTTGCATGGTTCCTACACCTTCTTGTTATAGCTAGAGGTGATTTTGCCCACCTTCCCAGAGGACATTTGGCCATGTCTGGAAGTATTTTTGGTTGTCACAACTGGAGGTGATGCTACTAGCATCAGTGGGTGCAGTAGAGGCATGCTGCTAAAAACCCTGCAATGTGTAGGATGGCCCTCCACAGCAAAGAATTATCAGACCCAAATGTCAATAGCCAAGTTGAGAAACTCTGACTCTGCTTTCCCTTCAGCCTTCTCAAATTGTCTGTGTTTTCTTGTACCAGAGGCTTGGAGGCGTGGTGGGGGAATTCCTCCTTTCTTATTGCTGCTCACAAACAATTCTCCCTCCCTGAATCCTTAAAAATAAGCAAAAATAGCTTAGCTTTGAATTTTATATCATCAGATGTTATCACTTACTATCTCCCCTACTACAGTCATCTACAGATTTTAGCCCTTCTTTCACTGTCACTCCAACACTATGGCTATCTTATTAAATAGAACTTGGTGATGCCAAAGGCTGGGTGTGGTGGCTCAAGCCTGTAATCCTAGCACTTTGGGAGTCCGAGGTGGGAGGATCACTTGAGGCCAAGAGTTTGAGACCAGCCTGAGCAAGAGCTCAGACACTATCTCTACAAAAAATACAAACATTGGCTGGCCATAGTAGCCTGTGCCTGTAGTCCCACATACTTGGGAGGCTGAGGCAAGTGGATCACTTGAGCCCAGGAGTTTGAGGCTGCAGTGAGCTATGATGACACTATTGCACTCTGGCCCAGGCGACAGAGCAAGAACTTGTCTAAAAGATAAGTAAATAAATAATCTAAAATGTTGGTGATTTTATTATGTAGATGATCCTTCCAATATCTTGGACTCTCAGTTCCTCATATTCCTTTCTTGCAAAGAGTATGACTCTCCACTCTATCTCAGTTTCTTGCCCACTTATCATTGCCATGAATTGCCAACATCTCAGTTCAAGCATTCCACTTACTGACCATTACCTCCTATTATTTTAGCCCATTCCCTCTAGTAGACTGATTTCAACAAAACTTTTTTTTTTTGAGACAGAGTCTCCCTCTGTTGCCCTGGCTAAAGTGCAGTGGCATCATCATAGTTCACTGCAACCTTAAACTCCTGGGCTCAAGGAATCCTCTTGCCTCAGCTTCCTGAGTAGCTGGGACTACAGGTATGCACCACCATGCCCAGCTAATTTTTTCTATATATTTTTAGTTGTCCAGCTAATTTCTTTCTATTATTAGTAGAGACGGGGTCTCGCTTTTGCTCAGGCTGATCTGGAACTCCTGACATCAAGCAATCCTCTTGCCTCAGCCCACCGGAGTACTAGGATTACAGGCCTGAGCCACCAAGCTGGTCCTCAACAAACCTTTGATCTAATTCAGACAATCAAGCCATTGGTCAATTGCACAGTAGTCATATTATGAAAATCAGCAAATGCTATGCATTGGTGCTCTTCCTCGATCTTTTAGAGAGCCGATTGTTAAATATTTACCCCTGGCAATACACCTTAAGCAATATCTATACGATGCTGTTTTGCACATTTTAAAATTTTATATAATGGTTTACTATAATATGTTTCCTGATATAACTTTTCCCCCAAAGCATCATGATTATGAGATGCATTCAGGCTGATATCCTTAACTCTGGTTCATTCATTTTTACTGTCCTGCCCCACCCCAAAAGAATGTGAGCTCCATGAAGGCACAGATTTTTGTTGGTTTTATTCTCTACTATATTCCTAGGGCTTGGAACAGTGCCTAGCACAAAGCAGGCCCACTACATATTTATTTGATGGAATGAACGGGGTGTTCCTAAAAATCTACCTTTGCCACTTCTCTAACTTAAGATATTGCTTGGTTATTTGGAAGCTTAGTAGATGTTAATACAGTGAACCACTTAGGTTTTCAAACCTTATCAAGGAATTCATTTTGCATATCCTTTCCAACCAGAAGAGGGCAAACTTGGAGGGAAGAATAGGTAAAGATATGGAAATAAATCCTCAAAGTAGGACCCTGCCTGGTTTGGAGATCTAACGCCACCAGGTGGCAGTATGAGCATGCTGAAAATCCAAGGTCAGGGATCTAGGGTACAGGGGTCTCTGAATACAGACGGGTGCCCCAAACATACACATTTTCCACTTTATTTTTCATTTTGGCCAATTCATAATTTATTAACATTATTCTATAGATTTATATGTTGGCGCTTTTTATTTTCTCTTAATTTGACAATACTAAGTTTAAAATGTTGGAGCAGAACAGATTAAAAAAATTTTATCAAGGTAAAACTTAGATAACATAAAAATCACCAATAAGCCATTTTTCCTTTTTTTTTTTTTTTTTTGATACTGAGTCTCGCTTTGTTGCCTGGGCTAGAGTGAATGCTGTGGCGTCAGCCTAGCTCACAGCAACCTCAAACTCCTGGGCTCAAGCGATCCTCCTGTCTCAGCCTCCCGAGTAGCTGGGACTACAGGCATAAGCCACCATGTCCAGCTAATTTTTTGTTTCTATTTTTAGTTGACTAATTTTTTTTTCTATTTTTAGTAGAGACAGGGTCTCCCTCTTGCTCAGGCTGGCCTTGAACTCCTGAGCTCAAGCGATCCTCCCGCATTGGCCTTCCAGAGTGCTAGCATTAAACCATTTTAAACTGTATAATTCTGTGGGTTTTAGTATATTCATAATGTTATGCAACCACCACCACTTTCTAATTCTGGAATATTTACATTACCCCCAAAAGAAACTCTGTACACATTAAGGAGTCACTTCTTAGTCTTCCTTCACCCCATCTTCTGACAACCACTAATCTACTGTATGTCTTGATGGATTGCCTATTCTGGGCATTTCATGTAAATGGAACATACAATACAGTAGCACAGATTTTAAATTGCAAGAATTATCTATGGTATCAAAATGAAGCTATGATTTTAGGAGTTTCATCTAAAATATCAAGGTTATATACAGGAAGGAAAAACAATTTTAGAACAATTAATGACTCTAATTTGCTTTAATATTTCATAACAGAGTTTTAAGGGATACCCTAGATTGGGTTTGCCTGTCCTCTTAGGCAGGAACACACTTTGATATTTTTTCTTTTCTTTTCTTTTCTTTTCTTTTTTTTTTGAGACAAGGTCTTGCTCTGTCATCCAGGCTGGAATGCAGTGGTATCATCATAGCTCACTGCAACTTCAAACTCCTGGGCTCAAGTGATCCTCCTGCCTCAGCCTCCTGGGTAGGTGAGACTACAAGCCTGCACCACCATATCTGGCTAATTTTTCTATTTTCTTTAGAGATAGGGTCTCACTATGTTGCCCATTATGGTCTCTAACTCCCAGCCTCAAGTGATCTTTCCGCTTCAGCCTTCCAAAGTGCTAGGATTACAGGTGTAATCCCCACCCACCATCATGTTTTCAGCCTCCTGCTGAGGATGAGATCTTTTTTTTTTAGAGATCATCTTGCTCTTGCTATGTTGCCCAGGCTGGATTCGAGCTGCTGTACTCAAACTATCCTCTGTTCTCAGCCTCTTGAGTAGTGGAGACTACAGGCTGGCACCACCAGGGCCCACTCAGGATTCTTTCATAGTCTTCATGGCTCTGGGCCCAAACCAGGCTACAAATGGTCCCTGATGGGTTTTGCCACGAAACTGGCTGGAGACAGCAGGGCTATCATTCAGCAAAGCTGGGGGCACCATGGAGAGGAGTTTGTCTCCCCTTCGTAACTGTCCCAAGGATAGAAATTGAGGTCATGACATTTATTCACAACTTTCTTCGTCTCAATGTATTTATATAGGCAACTATATCAAGGACAAATGCAAATAGAAATTCTAATACAAGAGGGTGTAATCAGGGGGGTTGAAGATGTTTCAAATCCTCTCCCAATGTGAAAGAGCAGCTTCTCAATTTGGAAAGCACACTGGTCTTTCCTCGGAGCAGTTGTCCCTGGCTGTTGATCTCTCTGCTGCCCATGAAAAAGATAATCATATATGTAGCTGTGTCAGGCCCTAAGGGGCTTTTCTGAGGGGCTCCCACAGCCTTGAGTTAACATCTTCCCTGGTTACAAGCACAGAAAGATGTATGTGCTTTAAAATCAAAATTCCCTGAAGTAAAAGTGACAGGAACATAGGGAGAAAATGACTCTACTTAGGTCATAATTTTTTATAACAATAGGAATAGTCAGCTATGTCTTGAAGATTACAAAAAATTCAAATTTTTAAAAAGTTCAAAGAAAAGACAGAGATAATTCATTTGTATGAGATTTTCATTCATTTATTATCATTCAGTAAATATTTACTATGTGTCTATTATTTGCTCTTTACTGTTCCATATGTACCATGAATGTTCAAGAGAATTGAGTTGCCCTCAAATATTTATTTATTTATTTTTATTTTTATTTTTATTTTGAGACAGAGTCTTGCTCTGTTGCTTCGCTAGAGTGCTGTGGCATCAGCCTAGCTCACAGCAACCTCAAACTCCTGGGCTCAAGCAATCTTTCTGCCTCAGCCTCCCGAGTAGCTGGAACCTTGGGCATATGCCACCATGCCCGTCTAATTTTTTCTACATATTTTTAGTTGTCCGGCTAATTTCTTTCTATTTTTTTAAGTAGAGAAGAAGTCTCGCCCTTGCTCAGGCTGGTCTGGAACTCCTGAGCTAAAACCATCCTTCTGCCTCGGCTTCCCAGAGTGCTAGGATTACAGGTGTCAGCTACTGCGCCTGGCCATATATTGTTTTAAGAGATGAAAATTGCAAGAAAACTGAAAGTGATTTGTACAACAAAATTAAAATATTTATGATATTTTTGTTATAATAATAATTTATTGGCTACGTGTGGTGGCTTACACCTGTACTCCCAATACTTTGGGAAGCCAAGATGAGAGAATTGTTTGAGGCTAGGTGTTCAAGGCCAACCTAGATAATATATTATAGTAAGACCAGGTTTCTACAAAAAAATTTAAAAATTAGCTGGGCATGATGGCTCATGCCTGTAGTCCCAGCTACTTGAGCCTTGAGCCCAGGAATTTTTTTTTTTTTTTGGCATCTGTATTTCTCAAAGCAAATTATTTTTTTAAGTGTACAATTAAATGATTTTTATTGAATTTACCAAGATGTACAGTTAATCAGATAAATCAGTTTTAGAGGAATTCCTTCCCCCTATTGAGACACCTAACTCCACTCTCCAACTACTTTTCAAGCATGTCCCACCCCTCCACAGTGCCCACCACGTCGCTCAGACGTGGGTTTGCCCCCCCACCCCCAGATCCCTAGTGAACACTCCAACCATTTGAGCACCATAGTGTTAATCAGTCAATACCAATTTGATGGTGAGTACAAGTGCGGCCCATTCTTTGGGTCTTGTGTCACCTCACTTTGAATAATTGTGCCCAGGGATTTGAGGCTGCAGTGAGCTATGATCAGGTCACTGCACTCCAACCTGGTCACAGAGTGAGACCCTGTCTCTAGAAGAAATAATAGTGATAATAATAACAATTTATGATATGATTACAAAGTTTCGACTTGATGTGGTATCATTTTGTTATCATGGTAAAGGTAATAATAGTGGTCACTTTGTAGGGGTACAGACTAGAAAGTGGCATGAGGGAGCCTTCTGGGGAGCTGATCTATTTCTTGATCTGGGTGGTGGTTAAATGGGCATAACCATGCAAAAAGGTTTTGAGTTATACATGTAAGAATTGTGCACTTTACACAAGTTACACCTCGATATAAAAGTTTAAAAATTCGTCGTTCATTTTTGAATCTAAATATGGTAACAGCTAACTGAAATTTCTCCAAATTAATTTAATTAAAAAAAACTATCTGAGAACTATAACCATTCAAGAATGTTTGTCTGCTTTGGTCTTACTGCCAGTAGAAAACAAAATGGGGAAGTTTTGATTGCTATGATATAGTGATTTTGCTGAAATGAAGGCAAGAAGAATAAAGTGAATAAATATCTAAATTTTGAATTATATGTATTTGTTCATAACTCATTCAAATGTTTTGTATTTCTTTATAACTCATTCAGTACATCAACAGAATAAGCAGACATGGGCAAAATAATTAAATTTAGTCCTCTTGGATGTTATGCCAATTTTAAGTCATATAAAAGTCAGAATTTTACAGATGTTTCAATTTTGTCCTTTTTTTTTTTTTTTTGAGAAAGTCTCACTCTTGGCCAGGCACGGTGGCTCACGCCTGTAATCCTAGCACTCTGGGAGGCCGAGGCGGGTGGATAGCTCAAGGTCAGGAGTTCAAGACCAGCCTGAGCAAGAGCGAGACCCCGTCTCTACTATAAATAGAAAGAAATTAATTGGA
>CAUYRT010062095.1:0-12955 GCA_963574885.1 Lepilemur ruficaudatus | reverse complement strand
CTTTTGTTTCTACTCCTCCACTAGAATCAAGACATTTTCCTAGGCGTAGGGGCTAGGAAGGAGGGTTCCTGTCCCTCACTCAGTGACTTAAAATTTTTGCTTTATATTAGAGGATGATTCAAGGAATTAAAAGGAATTTTGTGCATTCTACCAGCAGCTGTTAACCCCTGATGTACCAATGAATGGTGCATTAGTTCTTTTCAGTTTTTTGTCTTTCTCCATAATTCTTGAGAGCACTCAGTTTAGGATGATGAAAAAGAACTTGTAAGTTAGTGCAGACTCCCATGTGCTTGGTGTTTCCAGTTATTCAAAAGTGTCACATTAGCCCACACTTGGCCTTTAATAATTTATTAAAATTTCAACTACTTTATTTTTACCTACTTTTTATCCATTTGTGTTCAACCAAAGAAAAAAGAGCTAGTTTGTTCTACTATTCCTTGGAGGGTCTTATTACTCTTTGAAATTCAATTCACTTGTTGGTCTAATGAGCTCAGCTCTTCACAAGGGTTAAAAAAAAGTTGTGATTTTGTAGATTTGTCAGCTATTTCCTGTAGTTAAGAGGGAGCAACTTTCTAGTGTGGCTTTTTGCGTTCTGAGTTGAAGAAGAACTCCACTGTCAAGTTAGTTTTGAATCATTTTGCATCCCTTTCTGGAGACCACACAGAAAACATTTGAGTATATGTAAGAATCTACAAATAGAGAATTTCCACACAGTACAAAGCATAGGTAATTCTCAGTCTAAAACAAATCAGATATGCAATAACAAGACAATTGATGTTATAAAATAGAAAAAAATACATGGGTGCTTATAGATTAAATATGTATAAAATACAAAATTCAATGTATGAATTTTGATTTGTAAAATGGTGTAGAACTCCTTTTGAAGATAATTGAATATTATCTGTATATTAAATAATATTTAATAATATTATTGTAGCACTGTTATTATTGCTACTTTTCTTAGTTGCTGTAAGGTTATTGTGC
This sequence comes from Lepilemur ruficaudatus, assembly GCA_963574885.1. Classification (NCBI taxonomy): domain Eukaryota; kingdom Metazoa; phylum Chordata; class Mammalia; order Primates; family Lepilemuridae; genus Lepilemur; species Lepilemur ruficaudatus. Next base: position 11,971 of record CAUYRT010062095.1, on the reverse strand, counting down.
TTATTTAAGGATAATTTGCTTGTATTCAGAAAATGCATCCTGAATAAATGTGTTATAATACCAGAGACTTCTTTTTAAATGCTTCAGCCTATCCCAATTGTATATAGAGAAAACATTTATGAAAAAATTACAACAGTAGGTGAATCTATATGAAGGGTGTTGAGGTGTTTATTGTACAAGTCTTTACAATTTATGTAGGTTTAAACTTGTTTTAAAAAATGCTTGGAGAAGGTTTTTTCTAATGTTTATTTTTGTAGGAACATTGCTAGAACCTTGTATAATTAATATGAATGATTTCTGAAGAACACAATAAAATCATTTATTACCCCTTTTTTAATTAGTAAAGTTTAAAGAGGACACATTAGAAGGTCTATATTCAGTTGAAAAAAATGACCTATGAAAGTAGAACTAGGGAGAAACATGACTTAAAGAGATCATAGGTAGAAGTTCATAGTTTAATATAGGGTTTCATCAACTCCCATAAAAGTTAACACTGTAACATTTTTTTGCTAAAACACACCTGTAAGCAAAAGACAGGAAAGGAAAGACAGTATAATTATTAGTGCTAGCATTTTTTAAAGAAATATAATAAATGAGGCAAAAATTACAATTTGTATGCCACATTGTCACAGTAAAATATATATGTGTTATACATATATATATATATATACATATACACATATATATAATGGAGAATCTAGCAAGCAAACACTAACCTCTGAAAAAGCTATGATACCAATGTATATTATCTGGAAGAGATTTGTTCTACGTAACCTTGAAGTGCAGGCAAATAAAGAATATATGAGAAAAATAATCTTATCATATCATTACCCTACTTAAAGTCATCAGTTACTCTACATTGCCAGGATAAAATATAAATCCTTGAGCCTGCCTAATATAATTTCAATAGTCTATTTCTCTTCTACCTTTTACCCTCTTTTGTAGTGATTCTCCCATCAGTACCAAATGATTTGTTCTACCTCAAACAAGCCAGATGTTCATAGACTTCCAGAGTACTGCATGGATTTTCTTTTCAATGTCATTGACAAATCTGCCTAGCTGTCCAAATCCTTCTCAGCTCTCTGAGCTATGCTCGATCATAGTCATCTCTTCCATGAAGCTTTCCATGACTCTCCCCTAACCAAGATGACTACTTCACCCTTAGAATATTCTACACATGTTTCTCCACATTTCAGTAACCACATTGGAATTACTTGAATGCATCTGCTCTCTCCAAAGTCAGAGATAATGCCTTGTTTGTTTTTATATTCTTAACCTAATGCAGTGAGATGTTGACTCTGAAGTCAACAAGTGCCTACTTGCTAGAACATCTTGCATTATTCACATGTAGAGGTGGAAGCAAACATGTGACCTAAGGCAAAAGGAAGAAACAAAACCAAAAGTGATTCTTACCAGTACAGAAAAGAATTATCATTCTTCTGACAAATACTGTACTTAGCTTTTGAGATCCCAAATCTGATTCACTACAAAGGGACCCAAAATCTGAAATCCTGAGTCATCAAAGCAAACAGATTTTATCTACATAATATCATAAGCTACCAAAATATAAATGAAAATATAATTGTGAACTATATTCCATTATGTATCTGCATAGGCAAAAACTGCTACTTAATATAAAGCAACAATTTATAACAACTTACGATGTTGAGCTTCTCTTAAAGGCTTGGAGTAATGCTTACAAATTAAAGTACAGTCCTCAAAAGTGAGTATCAACATTACCTAAGAGCTTGCTAGTAATGCAAATTCTTGAATCCCACTCCAGACCTACTGATTCAGAACATGCATTTTTAACAAGATCACTGCGTGATCATATCCACATCGAAGTCTGAAAACACTGTTCTGAAAGATATCTAGGATATCTAGAAAAAAACCTGAGTTTGACTAAACTTCTATCTGGAAGAGGAAATTTTGTATTTGCTCTGGTGATGTCAACTCAGCCGTTGAGGTCCCCATTCCTAATGCACAAGACTGCTGATAGCATTTGTACCCATCTTGTATCCGTGTTATCAGGTACTCACGCTTGTCTGCATCTGCTGTTCACAGATAAAGTTAGCATTTTTGAAATGAGTAGCTATATCAATCTATTTGTGCTCTAATACGCACCTAGTGTTTATTTTCTTTCTGTGGAGGAATACACATGAGTCCAGACACTCCAACTTGACTTCAGAATCTATTCATTCTTTTTTAAATTCAAAAAGAAGAAATAAACTTGTGCATTTTGGAGACTACATTGAGTTTAGCAGATTAAAAATGAATAGTAAAGAATAGCTCAGATAAAAGTGTGGTTTTCATATCAGTTCCCTTTTGTAGCTGTTCTTTCTGAGATTGACTTCAGTTTCTCTCTTTAGTTATAAAATTTGAGATGCAAATAATAAAGTTATTGAAATTCCTGGTGATTATGCTTTTTTAAAAAAAGGAATTAAGCATCTTTTGCTAAAAGAAGTTCTTGAAATGTAATGACCTATTTAGAAGGGAAAAATGTATTGAATAGAGTTATAACAACAGTACTTTTTTTGCATTAAAAAATCTATGATGTGACACTTCTGTTTTGCTTTCAAAATAAATAACGCTTAACGTTAGCCAAGGAGGATTTTGGTAGCTTGACTATAGACAAATTCTCCCCTAAGTTAACAGGCAACACCTGGAGGAGAAGCACAGCCATAAAATTCTTCTTACTCCATCATTGCTTTCTTAAAGCCTTGACAAGGTGTTCTGAACATGAGCCATATATATCTTTTGGACATTGTGGATCCAGGGCTGTATCAACTCTGTTTGGAAAGAAGTTTTCGGGGATGATACGATAGTTCACTTGCTCATGTTTTCTGGAAGAACCATAACAAATGACAAAATTACATCTGCAATCTACTTATAGACAATTAATGTCTTAGGAGGTTGTTTTTCATACCAATTAAAAAGATAAAATTTGGTATGAGGATGAACACACTTTTAGATATTTTATTTAGTCATCATTTATAGTAAACATATTTCACCCAGTACAGTTTGATAAATGAATTTTTTAAATCTCGAATGGACAGAGAATAATAGACTAGGTTTTAATTTTCCTACTTACCTAATTCTTAACCTTAGAGAGAAATCATCACTCATAAATGCTTCCAAATATAATGTGTCTACTCAAACCAATTCAATGGAATCTGCATATTACAACTGATTTGTAGGTAGAGTTAAGGCACATTACCATTTGTGATTTTGGTTTTTTAACATCATAGCATTCTCTGCTTAAAATAGGAATACAGTAAGTTAAAAAGATGGAAAAGAGGCTTTATTTATTAGGGCTTTGCACAAAATGCTAATATTCTCCCCAAATTTCTAGTCTAAAAAGCCTTTGATTCTGACTCAAAAATGCTTGCTTGGCCCTACTGGCTTCTGGTTCTTAGCAGCTTGTTTATGAACCAGAAGGCAAAAGTAATTTGGGGAGTCATAAATTTAAATAAATAGCGCTTTGCTAATACTTTAAGCAAAACATAATATTTAAGAGATGTCCTAGAGAGTAAAAATTGTATTGAAGATGTCTCACTCCTACATTGAGATTTATTTAAACTGTTAAGTAATGTCCATCTCCTGGCATGAATGCAACTCCACTTTAGATTTTCTGAGGGCATGGTTATTTAGGAGGATTGTAGCCAGTTTGTTCAGTTAGAAAAATTACTACTAAAAATATGAATTTCAGGGTCAAAATTAAGACAAATCTTAGCTCTTCTCTTTCCTAGATTGTTGTTGATTTGGGGTTTATTTCTTAATGTTAAGTGAGTGATTTTTAAAGGTCACCTCGTTTGCAAATAAAAAAACTTCGTATTTCTATCTACTAGAAATTTGAGCAGGTGTAACCAGTCACAGATGATCCAGGAAAAATTCTATTTCATAAACCAAACCCTACCAAAACCTCTAGACTTTCATAATACGAAGAATTCACTCACTTTAAGATGTGTAGGGTCTGCCCAGGTGTGTTTATCCTACTAAGACACTACTTAAATTGCTGGATGTAATTTTGTCTTTAAAAACTAGGAATTATTGAATTGCATATTGCACTAAACTATTATTTTTGAATTATCAAATAGTGAAACATAAATATTTCAACTAATTCTGTGTAGTAATGGAATCATCTTCCTGGTTTGAACAACTATTCACTGCCCCTCTATCAGAAGCCGCTACTATAAATCCTCTCAGCATCTTCATTCTCTCTTACTTAGGTCCACTGGGTTTCTTTGTTTAATGGTTTTCAGCAGCCTGACATGTTTCCTCTGTATTTAGTAAGTTTTCCAGTCACCACATTCCAATGGCTGTGCTACCCTCACTGCCAACATCTCGCCTTTTGGATGCTGCTTCTCTCAACATTGCTGTTGCTCTTTGGACAAAACTAGTCTGCTTCATTTTTTTGTTCATTTTAGTGCATTTTATTTGACTTTGTTTTGTTCAACTGCATTTGGAATCTCCTCTCAAAGCTTTATTCTCTCTTTAGAGAGCTATGCCTCAGGACATGTGTTAGGTCACCCAGGAATCTGAGTTATCTCACATCTCATCTGGTGGTGTCTGCTCACATGATCTATAATCTAGTTAGTCTCACCATTTTGTTCCTAAAGGGACTAATCCCTTAAGATAACCTGTTTTTTTCAATCCTATTCTTTCAAAAAATATTTCTTGAGCATTTATTTAAAAAAAAAAAGAGTTTTAGTATTAGAATGGGAGAATGTGGAGGAACCAATAAAACAGAAATAGATATGCCTTCAAGGTGCTTATGGTCTACAGTGAGACTAGAATATATTTCAATATTTAGCCCAATATCCTTAGGGAGGTATTCAGTAAGGAAATGAAAGAAGTGAGGTAGGAAGGCATATGATATATGCAGGGAATAGGAGGTATTCTGGGTTTGATTAATTTGGTTACAAATGCAAAGGAGAAAGATAAAACTTGGAAAAGAAATTTGTATAATTTTTTATTCTTTTAAATTTGCTGGTGTGTTTTATGACCCTGAACGTGGTCTAACTTTCTGAATGTTCCACGCAAGCTTGAGAAGAATAGGCATTCTGCCGTTGTGGTATGGAGTACTCTATAAATGCCAATTCGATCAAGTTGATTGATAGTGCTGTTTGGGTCTTCTATATCCTTACTGATCTTCTACCTGCTTGATCTATTAATTACTGACAGAGGAATATTCAAGTCTCCAACTACATTAGGGGATTTGTCTGTTTCTCCTTTCCCTTCTATCAGTTTTTATCTCCTGTATTTTAATCCTCTGTTGTCAGACACATACATGTTTAAGGTTGTTATGCCTTTTTGCAGTATTGACCTCTTTATCATGCAATGTCCCTTTTTCACCCTTGACAGTTTACCTTGCTATGAAGTGTGAAATTAATATAGCTTCTCTGGTTTTCTCTTGATTAGTGTTAGGTTGGTATCTTTCCCCATCCCTTTAATTTTAACATTTCTAAGTTTAAAGATCAAGCCTATATATTTAAATATAAATGTTTAAAGTGGGTTTCTTGTAGACAATATATAGTTTGATTTTTCTAATCCACTCTGACAATTAACTGATGTGTTTAGACCATTCCCATTGAAAGTGGATATTGATATGATTGGAATACTATCTATCATCTTTGTACCTGTTTTCTGGTTATTGAATTTTTTCTTCATTCCTCTCCCACCTTTTTCTGCCTTCTCTGCTTTTAATTGAGTACTTTATATGATTCCATTATTCTCTCTTCTAATATCATTTATATGTTTCTTTAAAATTAGTGATCATCTTAGAGTTTACAATATACATTTTTAAATAAGCTATGTTTACCTTCAAATAGCATTATACCACTTGATGTGTTATATAGGTAACTTACAGCAAACTACTCCCAATTTCTCTTTCCTATTCCTTGAGATGTTGATGTCATTCATTTAATTTATATATACATTATCATCATTCAATACATTATTACTATGATTTCTTTAGCTATTTTTAAATCTTTTTGATTAATTAAAATAATAATTATTATTATTACTTTTCCAACACATATCTATTCTTTCTGTAGATCCAAATTTCTAATCTGTATAGATTTTCTTTTGCCTAAAAACTCCTTTTAACATTTCTTGCAAGAGAGGTATGCTCATAATGAACTCCTTCAGTTTTTATTTTATCTGAGAAAATCTATTTCTCCTCCAGTTTTGAAGAATAACTTGGCTGAATACAGGATTTTTGGTGTTCTCTGAGCATACTTGGCTCTGTGGTTTGATGTGAGCCATTACTTTTAGAAAGATCTCAGCCATTATTACTTCAAATACTTCCTTTTCTCCTTTATTTTTTTCCTCTACTTCTGGTATTCCAATTGTGTACCTTTTCATGTTATCCCTCAATTCTTAGATGTTCTCTTCTTTGTTCATTATTTTTTTCTCTTTACATTTCTGTTTGGGATGTTTCTGTTGCCGCATGCTTGACTATATTAATTCTTTACTTGACTGTGTCTAGTCTATTAATGTGCCTGCCAAAGGCATTCTTCATTTCTATTATGGTCTTTTTGATTTCCATCATTTCCTTTCTCTTCTTTCTTAGAGTTTCTATCTCTGAGTTTTGTGTTTTCTGGGTTTCTTTGGATTTTTTCTTTGCATGTTGTCTACTTTTTCCAATAAGGCCCTTATCAAATTAATCATAATGATTTTAAATTTACTATCAGAAAATACTAACATCTGTGTCATATCTGAGTCCGTGCTCTGATGATTTTTTCTAGAGTGTTTTCCTTGCCTTTGAGCATAACTTATTATTTTTGCTTGAAAGCTAGACATGTATTGGGTAATAGGCACTGAGGTAAATAGTCCTCCATTGTGAGGATTTGTGTTAATCTGGCTAGGAGTTGAGCTGTGCGTGATGCTTGTTGTAGCTGTAGGCACTAGAGGTTTCAATTTCTCTAGTCTTGAGTTTATCTGCCCTCTTGCTTTGGGGCTTTCCTATGTACAGCTCTTTGAAGAGTCTCAGTCTTTCTGTGGGCTGTGTCTTTCCTCTTCTTTTGTGTTTCTGGCTCTGTTTCATTGCATAGCCTCCCTTATGTCTGCGGCATTCCCAGTCTATGCTCCTTGAAGCTGTGTCCCCATTGACTATTCTCCCCCAACCTTAAGTCAAACAGGAAGGGTATAACGGGCTGCAGTGGAGAGAAATTCCCTTCTCCCACCTGGCATAAGTTTTCAGATTATATTCTGGCAAAGTCCTTTTCCCTGAACGAGGACTTTGTTTTTGAAAAGGTCCCACCCATGTACCAGAATTTTTACTCCTTTCCTCTGTGTGCACAGCCATGAAATGGTCTTTCTTGGATCCCCATGGTGGGATCCCCATGGTGGGAAAGAAAGCCCCCAAAAGTGAGATGGCCCCCTAAGACTATAGCCTCCAGAAATCTTGTCCTCTCACACTAACACACACTCAGCTTCCAGCAATTCATCAACATTACCATTTAAGTGTTCCTACAAGTTTATGGCTCTGGGGGATTCTGCAGATCTCCATTGCTGTAACTCTCTGGTTGCTTCTGTGTCTTCAGGTTTCAGGGTGGCAGTGTGCCTTGCCACATCAGTTCTCTAATGGGTCTAAGAACAGTTGTTGATTTTTAGTTTATCCAATGTTTTATTGTCGTAAGTATAGGAGTGACTATTTCCAAGCTCTTTACAAGGGTCAAAGCTAACAGTCCTTTAAAAAGACATTTGGAGACAAAATATCGAAAGGATTATTCAAGAAGTTTGGATTTGAGAACCACTGAAGGTTTAAAACAGACTCCTTTTATCACAAGTGTTCTAAAGGAAATATTAATTGGATAGTAGTCTTAAGTGGACTATGGTTGGGGAGACAGTGAGTGGGAAGAGCAGGTGGAAAGTTATTGATGTCTCTGCTGTAAACACTGACAGCTTAAACACATGTAGCCAGAGTGAAAAGAGACAAAAAATAAAAAACACACACACACACACAACAACAACAACAATGGACATAAAAAGAACTATAAAAGACAGAACAGGCTCAGTTTACAACTCAGGGTACGTAGGAGGAAAAGAAGGAAAAGGGAGAAACCAACCTGATTCAAAAATTATAAAGGTGTGGTGTAGGCAGTGGTTGTAATTTTCACAAAAATAAGGCACAGAATAGAAGCCAGAACCTTGTAATGGGCATGATATTGCTAGTCTAGGGCAGCTACATTCGAACAACTCATTAAAAATATGGCAGCTGGAGATTTATATTTAGAAGTCAGCTGCACAGAGACTCCAGTTGAAGTCATGTGGTTGATTTTCTTAGTGGATAATGAATTTTTAAAAATATTTTACTGATAATATTTAACAATAGTTATTAAGCACCTACTAAAAATGAGAGTTTATGCAAGTATTGCTTGCTTGCTTTCTCATTCAATCATAGGCAAAAGAGATTTAAAACAAGGTACAATAAGCTGTCAGTGAATAAAGTGTTATCTGATGGATATATCTAATGTGGGCCACATTTTTAATGGACCTCCAATGGTGTCACATTTATCAGGCTCAAATCTACAGCCAGAGGTATTAGAGAAGTGCAAATTTATGGACACAATCCATTGGATGTGAAGTTGACCATAACCCAGGGCTATTTTCGTGCTGATGTCACTAACTATCAACCTAAAAGGCACTTAGATTTTTCCAGAAACATCTAAGAAATTGCCATATAATTGATATTCATACCTACTATATCAAGGAAAGGAGATGTCTCTTGAATTAGTGTATTTGGATACATTCAGACTGTATGTGTTTAAAAATATAAACAAACAGTGAATAATAGTTATTAGCAAATAGGAGTAAGTATACAGGGGAACCATTTCTAAGGTTATATATTTGGAACTTACCGTTAATTCTAAAGAAGAACCTAAAATATTGAATGTATTGACACTATTGTGTTCAAGCCCACAAATTTATTTGAAAAATCAAAGATTATTTGACTGGACCAAAGATTATTAACTAACTCGTTTCAAATCAACTGACTTCTGAATTATTAACATTGTATTCTCATGTGTTTGAGTGAGTCAAATTACCCAGGATTTTACCCAACGTCTCTCTATAAATAGAAAAATCATCAAAGACAGGTGGCTGAGAATGACCCTGTTCTATTTCTGAAATTACCTGCTTATCGGGTTTATAGTTAGGCAGTGGATTGGATTCCTTTGAAAGCTATGTTAGCTTTGCATGTCCAGAGTTCTTCCAGCTTTTGGAGATGTGCAGGTGTTGTCATGTAGAAGATGAACTGCTTCCTTTGGAGTGTGGCACAACACATTTCTGCATGAACTGATGCAGCCATAAGTCACAGGAACTAAGCCAGGTGCTCTTGAACAAAAGCTGAAAGTTAAAAATCATTCCAGGTGGGATGCAAAGGCATAGAATCTCAGACATTCTCATAGGAGGTTATGACTTCTGCGAAATGGCAGTCTATATATAAATATTATAGATTTATATTTTAGAGCACATGGCCTCACCGTAAAAATGCATTTACACTTCTGATTTATTTTTAAATAATTCTTGAATTAGTGAGGTGCCCTGTGCACTCAAGGATTTCAATGAAGTTCTTGACCAATTAGAACTCATTCACCAGAGGATTGGAAAATGAAAGGAAAGGATTCTTGTGCCCATCTGGAAAAATGATAGAAGGTGCTACAGCCAAGGAACTTTCTACTAAAGGACAGCTGTTTCTACATGGCACAAAGGTTGACAGTGAACTTTTCTATCTTATCATGGAACAGATAAACAGGATAATACAAATTTTACACAGTACCTGAATTTTTCAGATTAATTCTCCCTATTGATAAAATAAACACTTGTGTTTCACATCACTATTATATTTGAAAGAGTGCAAATATCTTATAAAAGCCAAGTGAAAACCAGAGAGGGAGTTGGGCAGGGGAGATATGGCTAATATATATATTTCTTTAAAACCTTTGAAGAGTATGAATAGATTGCCTGTTGCTAACATATAATATTTTAAGTTTTAGGTATTAGTGATATCTGGTACTTTTCTTTCACCTACTGAGCTTTAAATTTACTTTGAAAGAATTTGAGCCCAATTTTGAATGATAAGAACATTACAGTTCAGTTTACTGTATTAGGGACTGATGAGGTTTTGAAATATATAGTCTATTTGGTCCACTTGGCCTTGGAAAACACTATGTGTTCTTCTAAACGGTGTCTGGGGGAAAATTTAATTGCAGTATTTTTTGGTCTCAAACATGTTTAGAAGGAACATACAAGTATAAAATATAATATATAACTGGGAGCAATATAAATCACGCAAATAATTGGTTTTAATACAGTAAATATTAATCTTTTTAAGATACGCATACACATTTTCACGGTTAAAAAATACATGTTCATTTTAGAAATCTAAAGTCAACCTATATTTGGAAATATGTAGGACAAAAATTGAAAGCACAAAATGAAAACATTTGCAATCTTCTAATCCGATGAACCACTTTCCATCATCTGGGTTCATATTTTTCCGGTCATTTTTCAAGCACTTTAAACAGAACTGAGATGGCTATGAAAAATTTTTTTTATAAAAATTTTGTCATTTATATAATGACAATTTCAGATTATTAACATTCTGTTATAAAAATTCTAAGCAAATACAAAAGGTCAATTAGAAATTTTGACCCAAAACGTTACTTTTTGGCTTTAGTTTTCTGTTCTTATCAATGTTATTGAGCTTTTCCCGATCTAAAATGGTTGGATCACTGTCTTCGTGGTCAGCTTCACTTGCATATTTGAAATGAATTTTGCACATAATCTTAAATGATCTCACTTCAGTACCACCCATAAGTAATTATAAGTAATGTATTTTGCACATAATCTTGAATGATCTCACTTCAATACCACCCATAAGTAAAATATGCTATCAAAACAAAGGATGAATAGTCAATGATTGGTGCTACAGAGAGGACAGATGCTGCTTTCGTACAGTGTCTAACAGTCCTGTACTCTACCTGTTTGAGAATGCACAAGGCATTAGAATGTTCTATGTTTTAATGCATGTTAGAGCCATTGTTCAAATTAGCTCTTCACTTCAAGATACATGTCAACTAACATGAAAATATTCATTTATGAGTCAACCTACTTTTTAAAATTATTGCCACCTCACTATTCACTCTTTTATCCCTCTCCCACCAGGCAGCAGCCAAAATGTTTAGATTTCCATTTATTTTACATCTCTTCTTGCCAAATTATCACTAGATTTGCACTTTAAAATTACATTCACAGACAGCTCAAATGGGGTGCATAAACATCTTTAATTCATTTGTCATTAGGCCACGTGACACCTTGCTCCTTTAACTTTGCAGCCGTTGCAGCCAGCTAGCAAAAGTCTCTCTTTTCTGTGTGGGTTAGTTAAGATGTATCTGGCTGTTTCGCACTATCTTTAGTATGCAGGGAGCACAGAGATGGAGATAAAAGGTGAAATGTCTATCTTTGAGTCCTCTGCAATACCGAATAAGTTATCAACCCACTAACATGCATGTCTGAATAGACTCCTTTGGCAACAGTGAGATGTTATCTTCCATGACATGCGAATTCCTCCCTCATGTCAAGCCATGAAAGTACTAAAGAATCAACACGCTAGTAAAATGAACGTGGCAACACCACTGGGACTGTGAGAGCATCCTATTTTCCCCTAGCTCCTTTAAAAAAAATTCTCCAGTTGAATCCTTGATATACATATAAATTAGTCAGTCTGAAGGACTGCTTGAAAATCCATCTCTTTAATCTCATAGAGTAGGCCCGGGGAATCTATTCTATTTAATGCTCAGGGGCCTTGTGTTTTCCCCTTCAACTTTGCCGTGCTCCTTCACACCCGGCCCACACAGATGTAACTAAGAAACATGTAGGCGGGATGCTGGGGAGTTATGCTGGCCAAAAAAGCGTAAACTTGGCTGTGGCTTGGTCCAGAGTGAACTAACCCACAGCAGATGCA
>CAUYRT010062094.1:0-12747 GCA_963574885.1 Lepilemur ruficaudatus | reverse complement strand
CATGACCTAGACTATAGGACCCAAAACTTTTTCCTCCAGTGTTAAATGTTTCGAGAAAATTATTTAAAAGTTATCCAGGATATGCTAGAAAGATCCTGAATGATACTAGATTGTCCTTTTACTCTCAAAGAAACCAATAGTGTGAATATTATCTTTCAAAAACTCTCCCGAAACTTCATCTATGATAATGAAAGGTCATATTAATGTGACTACACTGTGTGTTATTTTTACATCTGGAAACTAAAGGACTAACCAACTTTAGCTAATAGATTATTTTGTATTATATTTAGCATCCCTGCTCATGCACAGTCTCATAAAATAAACAAAGGCCTGTATTTCCATTAGAGGATCTATGATAGATTTTAGCATTAGCTGACAATGCCAACCAGAATACTTTGTATTAAATTCTTCAATGATATAGGCCTAGACATAGATTAATATCCATTTTTGAGTAAAATACTGTATACATTTAAGTACTGTAACGTTTAAAAGCAACAAAATATACAATAGCTGCTATTCTTTGAGCCCTTATTATGAAGCTATGGCTATTCAAGGCTGTTCAATTAATGCTCACAAGAGGCAGATATTACTTTTGTATACATTTTATGGATATATACATTTTCTTAATGTAACCACCTTCATCAGTTCTCTTAGCTATATCTTTTGGATAACTTGCTGCAACTTCTACATAAGCACTCGCTGTTTCGTCTTGTACTTTTATGTTATGAAGAATGGCTTCTTTTCTTAAACCTTATAAATAAACCTCTGCTAGTTTCACATTTTTTCCCTCCCCCTTCTCAGCCTTCATAGAATTAAAGACAGTTACACCCTTGATCTGGATTAAGCTTTGGTTTAAAGGAACATTGTGACTGGTTTGATCATCTATCCAGACCACTAAAATTTTCTCCCATATCAGCAAAACGGCTGTTTCACTTTCTTATTAGTTGTGTGATCACTGGAGTAGCACATTTAATTTCCTTCAAGAACGTTTTTTTGGTCCAACTTGTATACCTGATGCAAGAGACCAGGCTTTCAGCTTATCTTAGCTTTTGACATGTCTTCTTCACTAATCTTAAACATTTCAAACTTACGATTTAAAGTGAGAGATGTGCGACCCGTCCTTTCACTTGGGCACTTGGAGGCCATTGTAGGGTTGTTAACTGGCCTAACTTAATATTGTTGTGTCTTAGGGAATAGGAAGGCCAGAGATGAGGGAGAAAGATGGGGAACAGCTGGTTTGTGGAGCAGTCAGAACACACACAGCATTTATTGATTAAGTTTCCATCTTACATGGGCATGGTTCTTGATACCCCAAAAGAATTATAATAGTAACAACAAAGATCACTGATCACCAAAACAGATATAATAATAATGATAAAGTTTGTAATATCGCAACAATTACCAAAAGGTGAAACAGAAACACGAAATAAACATGCTGTTTGAAAATACGCAGATAGATTTGCTTGATGCAGGGTTGCCACAAACTTTTAATTTGTAAAAAATGCAATATTTGTGTAACTCAATAAAGTAAAGTGCAATAAAATGAGACATACCTATATATCACATTTTTTATTCATTATTTTAATGGTGGACACCTAATTTGCTTCCAAATGAGAAGCCATTGTGAATAATTCTGCAATGAATGCAAGAATGTAGATATCCCTTGGCACATTGAATTAAATTTCTTTATATATATACCCACAGATGGAATTGTTAGATCATATAAAAATTCTATTTTTTAGTTTTATGAGAAACCTTTATATTGTTTTCCATATGGCTGTATTAAATTTGCATTTCTAGCAACAGTGCACAAGGATTCCCTTTCCTCCACATTCTTGCCAACACTTGCTATCTTTTTCTTTCTGATTATAGCCATTCTAACAGGTGTGAGGTAGTATCTCACTGTGATTTGAATTTGCATTTCCTGAATAATTAGTAATGATGAGCATTTTTTCCATTTCTGTTGACCATTTCTATATATCTTCTATGTTATAGTGTCTATTTACGCCCTTTGCCTGTTTTTTGATTGGTTAATATTTTTCTTGCTATTGAATTCTTAGAGTTCTTTACATATTTTGGATATAAGCCCCTTATCACAATTATGGCTTGCAGATGTATTCTCCCAACACGTTGTTGTCTCTTAACTCTGTTAATTGTTTTCTTTGCTGGGCAGAATCTTTTTAGTTTGATGTGATCCCATTTGCTTATATTTGTTTTTGTTGCTTGTGCTTTTGGGGTCACATCCAAGAAATATTTACCAATGTTGTGGAACTTTCTCCATATTGTTTTTTATCTCCTAATAGTTTTAGTTTTAAGTCTTATATTTAAGTCTGTAATCCATTTTTAATTGATGTTTGTATATGGTGTGAGATAAGGGTCCAATTTCATTCTTCTGCGTGTGTATAACTAATTTTCCCTGCACCACTTATTGAAGAGACTGTCATGTCCCCATTGTGTGTTCTTGGGATCTTTGTTGAGTATCAGTTGACCATAAATGCATGTATTCATTTCTGGGCTCTCTATTCTGTCCCATTACTTTATGCATCTGTCTTCATGCCAGTACCATGCTGTTTTGATTCCTACACCTTTGGAATAGATTTTGAAGTCAGGTAGTGTTACACCCTCAGCTTTATTCTTTTTGTTCAAGATTGCTTTGGTTATTCAAGGTTTTTTGTGGTTTAATATGAAATTTAGTATTGTTTTGTCAATTTCCTTGAAAAAAGTGACATTGGAATTTTTATTAGGATTGCACTGTACTGTAGATCACTTTGAGTAGTATGGGCTTTTTAATAAGACTAATTCTTCCAATCCATGAATAAATATGGGATACTTTTCCATTCATAATGTCATATCTTATAATAGTAAAGAATTGAGAAAATGTGATTTTTATCTATACATACATTTATCCATATACACACACAAATACAAGTTAGTATCAACATTGGCATAAGATCAAAATATTGTAAACTATAAAACTAAAAATAAATTGTCATAAACACATACAATGGACTATTTTTCAGTCTTTAAAAACAATAAGGTAGAATTATATGATTTTATGGAATTATTTTACATTATTATATGTGGAAAATCACATCAAAGAACACTGTGTTCATGTAAAGATTGTGGTTTACACATGGTTTTTATTATGGTTGATTCTAAAAGGAAAAGAATTTGGTGCTGAGTGGGGAAAAACACTAATTTTTCATTGTATACCATTTGTAACTATTGAATTTTTCTCCAACTACAAGTTTTACTTTTACAATAATCAAATACATATTTTAAAAAAATTTGATAATATACTATTATAAAAACTTACATTAGAATGATTTTTTTTTAATTTTGAGATTAATTACTGTTACATGTCTTCTGAAGAAGTAGAAATTATCCTTTTTAAAAGTTTAAGAATTTAATCATTACTTTTTCTTCTTCTTAGTCTTTCCTTAAGTAAAGAAAAATTAACTGTATGTTCTATAGATTTCTTCCAGTTATTTGAAATATGTCATTATTTATGAAATTGGATTTTATTTGTTCAGTTCAAGTATGATTATAGTATTGTTTAAATGTTTATTTAGAACAAAACATTTTTAATTGAATTATTTATTTTATGACCATATTTTTGAGAAATGTCTAAGTTTTTCTTTCATCATTAGCAAATGTGGTATCACTTTTTTCCTTTAAATTTTCTGAGATACATTTTACATCCTCTTGACTTTTATTCACCTCTTTCAGATATTTGAGGAATATTTCATCTTTTCCTCTAGTTTAAAAATTCACTTGTAATTTTTCACTTGGTAATTTTCTTATGGTTTTCAAAAGGTTGCTATATATCTTTTTTTTTTTTAGTATGAGTGCATTTTTTTTAAATTTCAGCACATTATCAGAGTACAAATGTTTAAGTTACATGTGTCGCCTCCCCCCCCCCCGACCCCGGAGTCAGAGCTTCAAGCGTGTCCATTCCCCAGATGGTGTGCATCACTTGTATTTTCCTGGATAGAGCTGAACCCATTCTACTAAGGTTGCTATATATCTTACAAGAAATCTCTGCTGGGTGTTCTTGAAATGACTTCAGAAAATGAAGTCACTTCAGAAAGTGAAATATACATACATATATATATATATATATATATATATATATATATAGTATTGAATGATCAGCAATAGCTTTGTGGCCAAGGAGTCTCAAGAGTTAATTGTATAAATGATATTAACCCTAAACAGGCAACAGCAAGCTTCTAAGCCCAGAAACCAAGGAACAGTTTTTTATATAAACCTGAAAAGAGTGGATGTTGCCTCACCCACACATTGTGTCCTACATTTGTTGTTTGTGCAGCAGGAACTAAACAGCCTCTTTGATACATCCTGAAGTTGTTTACTGTCCCTTGCAAAGACAGAATCTTAGTTTAGAGACTTATCTAACCTCCTTCACTGACACTTTATAGTATGTGCTCCAGTGGACCATAAAAATGCTCAGTTTATTGTAAAGAGACCCATCTGTTTCTTTAGGAGGTTTGTTTTACTCAGAGTTTTATATGACTATTGTGTCTTTCCTCATCTTGTTCATCTTCTATTTTTGTTTTTTCTTTCAATTCCCTTGAGAGAAATAGAATTTGGTGTCCTTACACACCTGTTTAAAATTTTACTGTCTACTTCCATCAAAAAAGAGCAATGATCAAATCATGCTGAGGTTGCTTATTTAGAAACCTAGAAAGTATAATATTTAAAATTTGAATTAAGTTGGGAAATACTTACAGAAGAGACTTGCCACAAATAGAAAGCTATAATCACATGTCGAAATGAAAAATGCAATGAAAATGCCATGCACTCTTCTGCTTTTATTTAAGTGTAAGCATTCCACAGAAAATGAAGTGCTAGCATTAACATCATCAGTGTTTATTTTTGTGAAGAGTGAACATCTTAATGTCATCCTGATTAAATAATGTGGTTTGGGCTGAATTGATCTCTGAAGAAAGTACAAGGTATATAGCTAGAGGGGTGGCATTGACTCTGGTAAATAAACTTGCATGCTGGTGTGGGTGTCATATTTATATGCAGATGAACTGAATACCTGGAATCTTAAAAGTAAACCATGAGCTACTTACAAATTTCTCTTTTCATTGAGTGTACCAGTAAATAAATACTCACTGATGAAAATCGTTCACTGGTAACTAATATTTTGTAATTAATTTTTCTAATATGCAAAAATACAGAAGCTCAAAAGATTTAGAAGAATGATACTACAGGGGTTTATTATAACCTTTTACTGCCTTTCTTACATCATTTACTGATTTAAAAATAAATTCTCCATGTCCCAAGAATATTATTGAACAAGTTTGTGACCTTGACCTTTCCCATGTCTGTGAGTATCTAAAGGGGGGCTGGCTCAGATGAAGCAGCAGGACCTGTCCTCTAGGGTATGTAGATGTAATTCAAAATAATTCCCACCAGATAGTGATGGAGGTTGAGTTGCCATGTAGTTTTCCTTACTTTTGATACTAGATATAGAAAGCTCTAGATATATAGGCATGCAAATGATAAACAATACAGTATAACAGGACATATCAGAAAAGCTTGAAAACTACTACTAAAATCACTACTCATTTTGGAATTGGTTATATCCAACCTTTGATATCTCCATTTCAATTTTTGTCCTTTTTCTATATATTGATTTATATCTGCCAATTTACATTATCAGCTGAAGCATCCTTTAGGGATAAAAGGAACTTGGATTCAACTTACTATGATGATCCATTATATAAAATACTTTTGGGTGAACCTGGACTAAGACCACTTAAACTGCAGTGGGACTCTGATAATTGAGATGCTACCAAGCTACAGGGGGTAAAAGAGAACCAGTGATGTGTCCACTACCAGAACTAAATGTCATCTAGTCATGAGATCACCGTTTTGGTGGTGATGGTGCTAGAGATTTGAGAAAAATATCTGTTTCTTTTTATTTGTGTCAGTGACTTTGTAAACTGAAAGGAATTCATCATTTACAGCAGTAAATTTTGGTCCCAAGACAATTTTGCTGTGGAATACTTCCTGACATTGTGTAACATAGACCCACGGGGCATTAGACTTCTCAAATTAATGCTATCGGTAGTGTGTGTTAATTGAAACACCTGCAATGTTCACGGTTTTCTGGCTTGCATTTAGGAGATATTTACAGAATGATAGGGGGAAATGTATGACTATAAGACTAAGGATTCCTTTCAATAGAGTGCCAAATTACATGCCAGAAGTAGCAATGTAAAGTTCCCAACAGTGAGTACTCCTGCTGAAACACTGTTTTCATAGGTACGTTGTCCCCAGTATTATGTAAATTTCCAGGGACTTATATTATCACAGGTAAATTATGTTTAACAAACATTTTTAAAGTCTTTCCTATTTTTGAGGTGAACATAGTATTGTGACTATGTGTATTTTTATATCTTGTATTCCTAGTGAGATTGAAAATTTTCCCAAATTTCCTTTGTATTTCATCTTACAATTCTCTCTCTATATATATGTGTGTGTGTGTGTGTGTGTGTGTGTGTGTGCATATGTATATGTATATATGTACCTATATTTATATATTTGCTTAGACTGTAATATCCATTTTATATACCAGACAAATAATCATTAACTGTTTCTGGAAACTTTTAATCTAGCAAAATATCTTGAAAGGTTCCTCCCAGGCAACATGCTTGAAAGGAAACAGAAAACAATAGTTAAGTTATTCAGCATAAGAGATGAACAGTGAATCAGAATAAGGTATAGAAAAGAAAAGAGAAAAGAGTGAGAAGAGAGGGGAAAAACACAGGATTAGGAAGTTCCAACTTGAAGGAAAAGGTAACAAAAAACAATTTTCCACTGTTAGGACGCTGAAGACTCATAAGAATAGAGTTTCTCACATTCACAGTTTCTGATGCTATAATGAATACCATCTCTATGAATCAAAAGAACATGATAATATAAGCCCCTGGGAATTTACATAATATTGGGGATAGCATCATCCTTACCACTAGAAACAGGATTATGATTTTAATCTCTAGCTAATTATATTTTTATCATAAAGAGTAACCTCAGTTGACCTTTTAAGTTATCATAGTAATTAAAAGCTTGTGTTCCTGAGCCTGAATTTGGTTCAAATCCTGGATTCCACAATAACTAGGCTTGTGAACTTAATCTCTCTAAAACTCACCTCATCTGTCAAATGTAGATAATATTGGTACCTACATCAAAAAGTTCTTATGAGGATTTACTGAAATAATTCTAATAAAATCCTCAGCTCAGTGTCTGACACAAAGTAAGCACTCACTAAATGTCAACTACTATTTATATCTTTCTGTGTGCATGTGTATATCAAATAATTGAGAACAACAAATTTGTCACAGAAAAGAATTTTGTATCCTTCAGTTTTCACTGAATATTCTCATATGTGCATTTTTCATGTGCCTTAACATTTGTCAGAATGATAATTTTGATGATATCATTTGTATATACCTTGTTTTATTTAGTGTGGTGTAGCAAAAACTAATTCTACAATTTTTGCAAACAGAGGCATAAATGTTTGCTGAAATTATAAACTAAATTATTCGTTTAACCTATATTTATAGGATAACTAATGTAATCACAATATTTTTATCACTTCTTGGCATTTGCATTAACTTTTTTTGAATTGGATGTTCATATTCTTTGTTGCTATTGGTATTTGATCAATATTTTTAACATTACTGAAGAAAGAAAATATGTATTATGCTCTAAATGAATAACAGATGTACTTTTTATATTAAATCTGTTGACATTGATATTTTGCTCTCTTTATTAATTTATTTTTTTATATTCTAAAGATTTTTAAAGACAGAATTAAGTCAGTTTACAAGGATGTTAGCATTAAAATTAGAGATCTAAAAGGGAGTTAAACCTGTGTCTAAAATGCGTGACATATAACAATTGCCTCCACTTTATTTTGACAGTGAATTTGAGGAAAAGTTCTAATCAATTAATCAATTAAGATTAAATTGTATAAAATAAAAAGAAAACAATTCTTCTGGATGAAATATTGAAAAACACATATCCTTTTGAAAAAATACATGCTCCATTTTTTCTTTTTTTTTCCCTAAAATACTGTCTGAGTTCATTTTGTGTTGCTATCAAAAAATACTTAGGGTGAATAACTTATAAGGAAAAAAAAAGGTTTATCTGGTTCAAAATTCCAATGGCTGGAAAGTTCAAGATTGAGCTTTACATCTGGGGACGGCCTCAGAGGCTTCCACTCCTGGCAGAAGGTTGAAGCTGTGTGTGCAGAGATCACATGGGGAGAGTAGAAGCAAGAGAGAGAAGGGGAAGATGCCAGGCTCTTTTTTAACCACCAGCTCTCCTGGGAACTAATGAAATGAGAACTCACTCATTGGTGGGAGGGCATTGATCTACTCAGTGGGTGGATCCACCCTCGTGACCCAAACATCTCCCATTAGGCCCCACCTCCAACATTTTGGATTAAATTTCAACCTGAGATTTGGATGGTACAAACATCCAAACCACAGCAAAGAGGCATTATGCTGTTTCATTTTCCTGTTTATTATCTGTTTACTGCAATAGGCTGTTAACTCCATGAGAGTAGGTATCTTAACATGTTCACCAATGTATCCCAAGATTCTACAAGATTGCTTCACACAAAATTGTTGCACAATATATATTTTTAAAAGAAAAAGTTAATTCAAACAAAAAAAAAATAGAACAAAGAAGAAGCATACATATGCCCTCCAGCCCAAAAGAAACAATATCCACTGCACTTCAACCAAAGTATCTAGTACTTTATAGACATTCCTTACTGAACCTCCTCATTCCCCTGCAGAAAAGACTATGTTGAATGAGTTAATTATTCTTACAAAGTTACTCATAAATACACTAAAAATTATTTTCTTCCTAAGCAATTAATGTATATTATTTCCGTATCTTAAAACTTTATATGATGCTTACTTTTTGTACTTAACGTTTTGTTTGTTAAATTCACCCTTATAGATAATATATTTTTACTGCTCTATAGTTATCTATTACATGAATATGTCACTCTTATTGGACTGAATTGCATTGTATCCTACCAAATTCTTATATTGAAGCCCTGACCCAATGTGATTGTATTAAGAAATAGGGCCTTTAAAGAGGTAATTAAGGCTAAATGACATTATAGGGTAGATGCTCTCTCAATCAAATAGGACTGATGTCATTATAAGAAGAGGGACAGACACCAGATTAGTACACACAGATAAAAGCCCATGTAAGGACCCAACAAGAAATACGCATCTGCAAGCCAAGAAGAAAGAGAGATCTCAGGGGAAACCAAACCTACTGACACCTTGATCTTGGACTTTCAGGCTCCAGCACACTGAGAAATAAATTTCTGTTGTGTAAGCTACCCAGTCTGTGGTATATTTTATTGCAGCCTTAGGTAACTAATGCGGTCACTAGGTTTCTATTTTCAAGTTACCACACATTTGGATTGTGTCTAAGTTTCCCCAGTAAAAGCAACAGTATAAGTATTTTTCTGTTACTTGTTACCTTGTGTACACATCTACACATCAACAAATCTGGATTCTAGTATCAAGATGTGTAATTGTACCTTAGAATTTGTTTATGTTCAAAGTTATAATATGCTATCAAATTGATTTTGAATGTGATTGCAGCAGTTTACACTCTCAGGAGCATATGATTTCCTGGTTGCTCAATATCTAAAATATTCAGTATTGTCAAGTTTTAATGTTTTTCCAATCTGATGGATGGAGAATAGTATTTCATTGTGCTTTTAATTTGAATTTTGATGATTGATAGGAAGGTTAATAAATTTTCATATGATAATGTTCATTTATGATGCCTCCTATGTGAACAATCTTTTCCATTTTTGTCCATTTTCCTACTGCGTTGTCTTCCCTTATTGATTTGCCAAAATTCCCTATAATCTGAATAACATTGATCAATATCACAATGCAAAGGTTTTCTGTCTTTCTGTGGCTCGTCTTCTAAATTTTAGATCTTTACAGAATAGAAATTTTAAATTTTATCATACTTACATATATAAATAATTTTCCTTCTTTATACTTTTAATGCTTTAAGAAATCCTTATTATACTCAGTAATAAAAAAACTAAAGTTTATTGTTAAAATTTATTAAATTGTGTTTTTTACTTTAAGACTTTAAGCTACCTAAAAACATTGCTTAAATATTGTGTGACGTGGGAACCTAATTTTATTTTTTTAACTTTCTAATCTAATAAACAGTAACATTTCAAGTATAGTTCATACTTTCCCACAATTGTAAGTTTTAAATTGTTATAAATTCCATTGCTTCTGTTGCTGGTTATTAAGAAAAGTTTATTTTTGTATATTTATTTTTCATCAGAATTAACTTATTCAGTATTCACTTCCTAATTCTCATAATTGGTCTATAAAGCCTTTTAGATTTTCTATATTTGAAGTCGTCATTTGCTAATAATTAAAAATTCATTTTATTATAACACTTGTTGAGATCATTTGTGAGATATGAATTGCACAATGATCAGTGATTAAAAAATGAAAACAAAAAGACAACAGTCCTTTCCCCAAGGAAATTATATTCATAATATTTTTCTTCTTGCTAATTACATACAAAGTTTTCTTACCTCATTAAATCTCCGTAGTATCACTTACCTTACTGACACACCTGATATTTTTTTGGCGGGAAGAGCCATTTGATTCTGGAAAGCTGACTCCAGTTCCAGGAATGTGTAAGACAGGAGCCAGTTAGTGCACTTAATCTCCCAGGAATAGTGTTTCATGGGTATCACATGATTTAAATTGGTTTAATCCAAATAACTCTCAGAATTTTATGATAATTCAGATCCAAAGATATTCTCTCATCCATAAAAACATGAACGAAGAATAATGCGATGTTAGGAACTGGTGGACAGCCACTGTGGAGACAGAAGGGAAGGAGCTTTGAGGAAAATTAACTCTTTGACAAGCAGGATGGACAAATTAAATAAAAAGGAAAAAGCATGTTTGAGTTATGCTGGATCAAGTCTTATATGATTTATTTGATGTCAACCCAACCTTGTGAATTCCAAGTTTACATACATAAATTTCATATTAAAATCATTTTGATTATGATTTTCTATTACTCTGAGTAACTTAAACAAAAAGTCTATATATAAAATATAAGTATTTGTTTCCTGTTTCTCATAGAAAGAGGATTATCTCTACCAGATATAAAAAGAAGCCTACTACTATAATAACAAAATAAAAAATAATGTAAGAGCTGGAATAAAGGAAATGCATGGCCATGATTTTAATAAAAAATGATGTAAACTGATTTATTGTGACTACATGGTATGTCAAAAAATCATAACTCTTTGATATCAGAGAAATATGAATTCAAATTCCATGTTCTGTCTCTTACAAGTCAGATGCTATGTACTATCTCTATACCTACTTCTCTCACTAGTCAAATGGATGATAAATTACCTGATGAAGTTGAAGTTGTTTTAAACAACACATATGCACATATATACATATGTATCCTGACACAGAGACTAGAAATAGTGGATTGCCAGATTGACCTTTGTTCTCCAATCTAACCACATACACACACATGTGCACATGCACATAATCTTTCTGCTCATTTTTCTGGTAGTTGCTGTGACTGGCAGGTGTCCTAACATTTTGGGAAGACAGGAAGGAAGTTAAGTCAGCCTCTTTGAGTTGAAGAGAAGATTTCCCAAATTTCTGGTTGGTATAGATACTAAGTCTCCAAATCTAGGGTCAGACAGAGACTGTATTAGTTTTACATTTCTACTGCAATGTTACCACAACATTGAAAGCTCAAACATAGGTGTTACTGGGCTAAACTCAAGCTTTTGGAAGAGTTGTGTGTTTTGTTCTGAAGACTCTAAGAGAGAATCCATTTCCTCACTATTGCCAAGTTCTAACAGCTGCCCCCATTCATTGCTTTATAGCGTCCCCTACCTTTATCTTCCGAGCTAGTAACACTGGATCAAGTCTTCAGGTCACATTTCTGATCTCAATTTAAAAACGTTCTCTACTTTTAAGGACACATGTAATTAGATTGAGCCCACTCAGATAATCTGGAATAATCTCCCAAATTCAAGGTCCTTAATCACATATGCAAAGTCCATTTTGCCATGTATGGTGACTTATTCACAGGTTTTGGTGATTAAGACATGGACACTTTTGGGGGACATTGTCTAGCACAGAGACAAATGTATAGACTCTGTTTTCTTTTTCTTTTTCTTTTCTTTTCCAACAGGCTCTATTTCACGAAGCAATCTGGAGTCTACAAGGAAGTGAAGCCAGGTAAGTTTCTTTCCTAATAGCTTTATCTCCTTTAATATTAGTGGAGAATTTACCCAAACTATGTGTTTGACTTTCCAGTGTTCATTCTTGTTTGTCTTCAAATGTATTTCAGTGGAAAATTAACAGAGATTACTCAGAGATCTCCTACCCAGATGACTTTAAGATGAGAAATTTTTCACTGTAATCTATTTAAAAAACAGAATATAAACATAAAGAATATGTCAAATAAATATATGATAGTTTCCTGACAAAGTTATTTACAAACTTATTTACAAAGTCTGTGATTGTGAAGTTAAATTTTTATGCTAATATTCATGTAGAATATAGATTTTGGAATACTATCCTTTACATGTAAGTGTAAACAAATATATCATTTCTAAAATATATTTTATTAACTATTTTTATATATCCTTGTGTG